>OY811972.1:5585752-5892149 GCA_963681505.1 Eunapius fragilis | reverse complement strand
TACATTGCATACATGCATACATGCATACATGCATACATGCATACATGCATACATGCATACATACATAATACATACATGCATACATGCATACATGCATACATACATACATACATACATGCATACATACATACATACACACAATACATACACACATACATACATACATACATACAATGGTCAATTAATGACTCATCACCTTATGAAACCCTACTTGTCCCTCCTCCTTCTTGCACCCCATCCTTCTCCTTATCTTCCTCCCTATACACGTTTCTGTCGGTTGAACAAAGTGAATTAGACTGAAACTATGCTCCCTCCGTATGTGATTGGTTGTACAGCACTGTGGACACGTGGAGGTGGAGGTATATAACGTTATGTGGGCATGAAGAAAATCAGTCTACATCGTCAGTTCACGTGTCTGGAAACTTACATATTGCAATTCTTGTGTTCAGCAGGATGGTGTGTGTGTAGGTGGATTGTATTCAGCCGACTGCTGCCAGATGGCTAGTGTTTGTTACGGGTATGAAATACCACTGTGTGCACTGTTGTTGCCCCGTGGGGGCACTTCTCAGTTGAACATGAGGCCAATTGTTCCTTAATAATCACTACCACACAGATGAAGCTGAAGACCCTCTACCCCAGAACTGCAGTTATATTTTTGTTGTGTACAGAGCAGCATGTAAGGAGGTTTTTTCCTCACACAGTGAGGTTTTTCCCCTGAGAGGTGTGGGCCCACCACCTCTAAATAAATTAGGTTCAAATCAACAATAGCTGTAGGTAGTTGGCCTCTGCTCTGAGTGTCATTTATATGGTGACTATATTATGTTCTGTGTTTGTGGATATACATTGGATGTGGTTTGTGTTGTCTGTATGTGCTGTTCGCAAGTTCTGTACACTGTTATGTATATCCAGTCTAGTTGGCAGTCGTGCACATGCGACGCTGAACCAAGAGTTGTCAATATGCATGGTGTAAGGGTGGTGTACATGTACAAGAAGGGAGCCCCTCCTTCCCTCCCTTCCACTCCATGTCTTTCTCTATAAAGTATGTACAACAGCACTTGACAATTAGGTCAGAGTATGGCAGTTTATAGCCATGGTGATCAATAGGAACAATATGAGGGAGGTCTTATCTGTGGGAAGGTATGACACAGTACATTATCTTTCATGTAATCTATTGAGTACATGTATTGTGAAGCCATGCAATTGAATATATGTATTCGTGACGTTAGGTATAACTTAACGCTTCACAGTATATTAATGGCAACGTGAGGTGTTGGGGCGGGGTATTATTAGTTCGCGATTCTAACCACATCATACCTCCTTCACACGACCGTAACTACTTCATAATTAATATCTCCTAGCTGCGCATAATGGCGGACAATGCTACAGTGATTGATAGGTTGTTAGCAAACGCTGAGATTAGAATTCTTAGAATCGACCATCAGTTGAGAGGTACCCCTGACATTGATGGATTTATTGCTAGATACTGAGCGACTCTTAACTGATATTGCATATGTATCCGTTTTTCTACCGTCAGTTGAGGATGGCGACTTACTATTGCAACAAGTGTCAGACATATATATGTATCTAGAAGATAGAATGCTTACACAAGAACGTGCGACCGCTGTAAGAGGACGGCCCTGCATTGAGGTATCTGAAGAACAGCTATCTTCGTTGCTTAGTTTACAGTTTAAGATAAATGATATAGCTAGCATGTGGCAAGTATCACCAAGCACGGTTCGAAGAAGAGTTCATCAGTACGGTTTAAGAGATGATATGAAGTATAGCAACATTAGTGACAGAGATTTGGAGGCATAGGACACGAGTTTGCTCTACACTATCCTAACTGTGGACAAAAAAGTTTTGAAGGATACCTTATAAATATAGGTCTGCGAGTTCAGCGAAGACGTCATGTCCAGCAATAGCGGACATGAATAATTGAATACCCGCGTCACGCGATAAAAATTAATTGAACGGAAGTGTATGGAGAGATGTGTAAAAACACTCACGGGTTCTTGTACATTAGCTACAATACAACATTACGTAACGGTTTATGATAGGGATACTGATGAATCAACTTTTCTATATTCTGGTCTCTGTAGAAAAGTGTTCACTACTAATTCCATACGCATTTTTGTGCTACTACGTACATTTGTACGTGAAACATGATATTGTCATGTTTCTTCAACTTTTTTCCTATCACTCCGCCATAAATCTCAAGTCTACATCCTGGAATATGAAGGCTGAACTACTGAGTCATTAGTAGGAGCAAGTGGTGTATTTTAGACCCTTACACACAACATTCCCTAGGCACTTTTATGAACCGCACTTCAAAATCTGGACAATTGTATGAAATTATTAATTGTCATCCGACGTCACATGAGCTAATTTTCGGTGCTTGGTAGAGCCGACCGTGCCTAGCCTAATAGACTTCATTAACACCATAGCCTTATCTGGCATAGTTCCGTACTCGCAAGATGGGTGTTCGGTATGAACTAAGGGATATGTTATTGTACCAGTTTTGCAAGCGAACGCATTCTGTCTCTGGTAGGCCTACGTGGATGCATGTAGTTATAACTTCTACCGGCGGGGTTTTTTTTATTTAAGTGGAGCTTGTGCGTACACCATAAACTAACATACTTATAACGACGTACATTCTCGACTGGCGCTGGATCTAAACACCAAAGCTATGTGGTTAGTGACCGTGCAGTATGGCAGTATGTTAGCGAACACGAGCGCACTTTGCTGTGTCATGTGTATAATGACTCTTAGTACCCTACTGTATAAAGCCGATCGACAAGGCCGGACGTTGTGAATGCATGTCAGCTACTTTCTAAAGCTACGTTTGGCAGAAGAACTCTATACAAGTGTGAGATCGAAAGATAAATAGATGCAAGAGACAGAGATCATATATATGTATCTGCAAGAGGCAAACTTTACTGGCGGGGGTGAGCGTTACTGTTAAGCCGACCTCGGTTGGCAGGGCCCTGCAGGCCCTTAAGGTACCGTAACAGAGACAGTGGCAGGTGCGGATACAGGGGGTGGGCAACTGAGTTTCGTCCCCGTAACTGTAAGTCACGATCGATGATGTTATGAACAATAAGCGATCGCGAACGCAACGAACACGTGAATTGATAACTGTAATGAGCGGCTGCTTGGGGCAGTGGCGTAGCGAGGGGGGTTTAAGGGGTGGCCAAAATAGAAGAGAGGTTATTAATTGTCGCCCCAGCGCGATCGAACCCATGAACGCATTTTGTATCGGGGCCAGAAGCGGACAGCACCCTTCTCCCCCCCCCCCCCCCCCCCCCCCCCCCCCTCCCACCTACTATTCGCGAACTGAAAATCCTGTATCCGCCTCTGGTACGAATAGCGCAGCGCAAGAGTTGGGGGGCGCCATTAGTGCATAATTTATGTCCCCGATTACACTACGCCCTGTCGCTCCAGGCAGGGTGGGGGGGGGGGGGGGGGGGGGGGGGGGGGGGGGGGGGGGTTGGGGTTGCAACACCCCCTTTCATAGAAGGTACCTCCCGCATCTTCGCTAAGCAGCCTCCCCCCACATTCTGAAGTGTACAGCACCCCCCCCCCTCCCCCTTTTCGTATCGGGCCTAAAGCGTACAGAACCCCCCCCCCCCCCCCCTCCCCCGCGCTTTTCGTATCGTGGGTTTCAACCCCCCAATTTGGAAAATCCTGTATCCGCCCCTGTATAGCTCCTCCGCTTTTACGAGGTAGCCACGCCCAAAGCATGAGTGTTTTAAGCCCCTCCTCTTTGCCCCCTCGCAAAATAGTTATAGTGAGAGGTGTGGCAGTAAATTACACTCCCCCAGTTATTTAGACTTATTAATTAGGGCTATAGATAGTGATTGAGCTTATGCGTATGATGCTTAACCCCTGATCCCTGACACACTGCCCTTTAGCAAATACATCCACACCCCCACCCCCACCCACACCCACACCCAGGAGTCCCCCCCCCCCCAATACATGTATGCATGCTATATTATCACCTTATCCATGTCAGATTATTCACTGTCCATTGTCAGGTAATAGCAATTTTAAGTTACACAAGGCATGTACCCCCCCACCCCCTCCTCCCCTAATGCATATTGCCATGCTACCTAAAACAAAAACATTTCCACCAATTCATATGGAAGCATGGCAATATGTGGCAGGGAGGGGGAGGGGGCGGGGGTACATGTAACTGACTTTTATGTAACTTAAACTGACTAGCAATGAACAGTGCAATTTTCCAGGAACAGCCTCTGATATTTAGATAGAATGGCAATATATACCGGAAGAGGAGGGGGGAGGGGTACATGCCTTGTGTACATAAAATTGCTATTACCTGCCTCTAGAAATGAACAGTGAACCACTACTCAGAGACATTGCAGGTAATTGCAATTTAAAGTTACACAAATGTTCGTTGGCATGAACCCCCCCGCCCCCCCCCCCCCCAACCCACCTCCTCATCCATATATTGCCATGCTATCTAACCATCCGAGACTGTTCTATCCATGTTCCTGACTAAGGGGAAATATTAATTGTCCATCACTTAAGTCAGCATGCAGCTAATAGCAATTACACAAGTGTCAGGTGGCATGCACCCTCCCCCCCCCCCCCCCCCTCCCCAGCATAATTAAATTGCATCAGAGAGTGTTCTATCCATGTTCCTGCACGGTAGGGGACATATTAACTGTCTTTTTGTCCATTGCTGGAGTCAGGTAATAGCAATTGTAGGTTACACAAAGGTCAGTTGGCATGCACCTCAACCTCCCCCCCCCCCCCCCCCTCTCCATAACACATGACCTATGCTGCCTAAACATCAGAGAATGTCCCACAGTAGGTGAAACCATTCACTGTCCATGGTTGAAATAGATTTTCAGTAATACATGTACAGTTGTGTGCCCCACCCCCTACAGCCAACACCAGATATGGATTGGAGTGTAGTTAATTCTTAGTGGTACAGTTGTTAGTTGGTATGTGCCACAACCCGAAGGCTGTTCTGATATGACATTGCCAAAAACAACAGAGTCGCTGAGGGTGCCAGAAAAGTTCTGCCTGTGTCATGCCTCTACGGCACTGTAACTTATCAGTAGGTGTGCCTTTAAGATATCAATAACAACTATAATCAATAACCATACAAATGTATAATAAGTGTGTTAGCAAGGCAATAAGAATGGAGGTACAGTTTCACAATGAAAACGTTCCTATAATGACAGCTGCACAGGATTTCTCATTTCTTCATTGCCATAGTGGACGATAATCTGTTGAATGAGAAGAGGAGGGTGAATGAAATGGCCCAACATATAACATATGGCACATTGTGTGATGTGTATAGTCAAAGTGCAGAATGGACTCTCTTTTAGGTCCTACATGTATGCATATTAGCAATACATCAGCATGTCAGCATTGTACATGCTAACTAACATAACCTCATTCTATTCATTACCATTATTATATGTTCCAACCCCCTCCTACATTCACAAGGGCTTATAGTCCCACCCCCTCCTCCCCTATGAAAGGCAGAGAGTGCCTCACACGTCGTCTCCTGCACTAAGCCCGTCAGAGGGGAGGAGGGAATTGGGACATACACCAGTGCTTAGAGATGGAACTCACCAGAACACAGCAGGTGTCAGTAGAATATTTGGGTGGTCACAATATGCCTCTCTTCATCACCTGGATACCACTACTTTGTAACAAGAAATAGAGACCTCAGCACACATACATGTATCCTCAATCAGATAAAGGCAGCTGCAACAGACAAATACATGACCACATATGTACATAGCTATAATATTAACAAAACAGAAGCTCAAAAAACATTTTACATACAACTCAGGGCTGGATCTGCCTTGACCCTTTGCACTATTGGAATGTTTACCACACCCACAAAATGGATGTGGTGTACTTTCCAGGAGTGTGAGGGGTTAAGTAACATAGGCAACAAAAAAGACCCCTGTGGGTGTGGTGTACTTTCAAGGATGTGAGGGGTTAATAAACACAGCTAACAGCTCACACACTCCTCACCACACCCACAGGGCTCTTTTTGTCCGCTGTGTTAATAAACTCCTCCCACTCCTCACAGGGCTCTTTTTGTCAGCTATGTTACTTAACCCCTCCCACTCCTGGAAAGTTCACCACGTCCACAGGACTCTTTTTGTCAGCTATGTTACTTAACCCCTCCCACTCCTGGAAAGTTCACCACGCCCACAGGACTCTTTTTGTCAGCTATGCTACTTAACCCCTCCTACTACTGGAATGCACACCATACACACAGGGCACTTTTTAGTCGGTTATGTTCCTTAACCCTTCACACTACAAACAAACAACACCCAGACAACACAATTGACTAGCACCAAGAGATATTTAACCCATTCTTGCCCAGGGTACTGGCCACACCCAGGCAACTGGACAGCCAACCTTACCCAGAGTACACGACCACACAAACAACACGGCAAGAGATATTTAACCCATTCTTGCCCAGGGTACTAGTAATACAGACAACACCCAGACGACACAACTGACTAGCGGTTAGATATATTTAACCTATTCTTGCCCTGCGTACAGACCAACCCAACCGGTTAATCAGCATCAGCTAAAGTGATTCTTCCTAATGTGCACCCCAGGAAAAAGAGCTGGGAGTATGTGGGAATGTGTGTGTGTGTGTGTGTGTGTGTCTGTGTGCGCGTGGTGTGTCATTACGCATAATGGGATGAAGTATCAAGATGTAGGAACGTAGCGTTAACTTACGCGGCCGTAGAAAACAGGTACCGAGCGCACGTTCATCTATTCACGCCGATGAAAGAAATATTCAAAAACGTATTGAACCTAGGGCACTTTACGAGCATTTAGAAAATGACACGCTCCTCCCACTCACACACGCACCAGCACTTACAATAAGGGCGCGCCCACATTTGATGTTATTAATCATTATTGACCTATAAAGAAAAATGACATTACAAGTATGAGTAGTCCCAGCATCAAACTGATCTTTGTCTATTGACTATATAGGAATGTTCAATCCCTTCGCAACCATTCAATTTAACTGAGAGTAGTGTCAGCAGCACATGATAGTCAGCATCTTATCTGATGTATACATGCCATGCAGGTTCAAACATGTATATTACTACATATCATATCATATCATTTGCACTAATACAGCTCGGCAATATTATCGCTTGCGCTAAAGTATTTGTTATGATGACCCACCCCCTCACCTTGTGACATAGGTGAACATCAAGTTGCTTAATAACGTTATTAACATTACTAGTTACTGGTGGTAGTCATCATCATCATCATCACCATCACCACCATCACCACCATCATTATCATCATCATCATCATCATCATCATCATCATCATCATCATCATCATCATCATCATCATCATCATCATCATCATCATCATCATCATCATCATCATCATCATCATCATCATCATCATCGTCATCGTCATCGTCATCGTCATCGTCATCGTCATCGTCATCGTCATCGTCATCGTCATCGTCATCGTCATCGTCATCGTCATCGTCATCGTCATCACCATCACCATCACCATCCTCATCGTCATCGTCATCGTCATCGTCATCGTCATCGTCATCGTCATCGTCATCATCATCATCATCATCATCATCATCATCATCATCATCATCATCATCATCATCATCATCACCATCACCATCATCGTCATCGTCATCATCATCATCATCATCATCATCATCATCATCATCATCATCATCATCATCATCATCATCATCATCATCATCATCATCATCATCATCATCATCATCATCACCATCATCATCATCATCATCGTCATCATCATCATCACCATCACCACCCTCACCACCCTCACCACCCTCACCCCCATCATCACACACACATACACAGACACACACAGCAACAGGCAATCCCAAGTTGGTCCAGTACAGAGGGGAAGTACTAATTGTCCATCGCTGGAGTCAGAAGTAATTACATAAGTGTCAGGTAGCATTTCCCCCCCCCCCCCCCCCCCCCCATATATATAGCCATGCTCCTAAAATAATATTGGAGTGTTCTATCCAGGGTTAGGGAAAACCTTTTGTCCATTGGAGTCAGGTAATAGCAATTTTAGGTTGCCCAATGGCATGCACCACCCCCCCCCCCCTCCCCCTCCCCCCTCGCTACCACATCCCTGAGTAGGTGGAACCATTCACTGCCCATGATTAAAAATAAAAATAGATTTTCAGTAACACATGTACAGGTGCCCCACCTCCTACTGCCAACAGTTGGAGTGTAGTTAATTCTTAGTGGTAGTTGTGCCACAACCCCTAAGGCTGTTCTGATATGAATTGCCAATGAAAAGACCTGCCTGTGTAACCTAGCTCATGCCTCTACGGCACTGTAATTTGTCAGTAGGTGTGCCTTTTAAAGATATCAATAACAACTTTAATCAATAACCATACAAATGTATAAATAAGTGTGTTAACGAATGGAGGTACAGTTTCACAATGAAAACGTTCCTATAATGACAGTTGCACAGGATTTCTCATTTCTTCATTGCCATAGTGGACGATAATCTGTTGAATGAGAAGAGGAGGGTGAATGAAATGGCCCAACATATAACATATGGCACATTGTCAATGGGTTGGCAGGGCAAGATGTCACACACACACAGACACACACACACACACAAGCATGCGCACACACACACAAGCACACACAGCGTGTAGATGTGGAGCCCTCATTACAAATGCAAGATGCAAATTTATGAAAGGTACTTATAAACTACATTACTATTTTACAAAGTAGAGTAGCTGTCAAGGGTGAACTCCCAGGCAGCTGCTAACATGACCTCCTTCTTATTCATTACCCTTATCACATATATGCTTTGGAAGGCTTACTGACTCTACACTTCCCAACCCCTTCTTTTTTTTTTAGTACCTCTATATGTCCCAACCCCCTCCTCCCCAGAAACAATAAGCTTCTCTAGCAAGTTGGGAGATACCATATCCCTGTACATGTAAATAGTGACCTCACAAATCCACAATCAGATAAAGGTACATATACATATAGGCAGCTGGAACAGACAAATACACAACCACATATGTACATAGGCTCCCGATATGAACAAACACTCAAAAAGTAAAGGGCTCATTTTGCTAGGTCTGGCTAACTGGCTTGACCCTTTGCACTATTGTAATTGGAACACAGCTGACAAAAAAGAACCCTGTGGGTGTGGTGAGGAGTGTGTGAGGAGTGTGTGAATTTTCGGCTATTTTCCTTAACCCCTCACACTCCTGGAAAATACACCACACCCACAGGGGTCCCTTTTTGTAGGCTACGCAACTTAACCCCTCACACTCCAGGAAAGTACTCCACACTCACAGGGGTATTTTAAGTCGGCTATGTTACTTAACCCCTCACACCTTATGGTGAACTTTCTGGTTATAGAACGGACTAAAAAGAGCCCTGTGGGTGTGGTGAATTTTCCAGGATTGTGAGGGGTTACGTGTAACATAGCCGATAAAAAAGAGCCCTGAGGGTCCGGTGAACCTCTCCTACACTAAGCCCTTCAAAGGGGAGGAGGGGATTGGGACATACACATACACTGTGCTTAAAGATGGAACTCACAACCAGAGAACCTTGTTACCAGCCATCCACCACCATCCTGAAGAGAGCACAGGTTCAGTGTGATATTTGGGTGGTTAAAAATAAAAGTACATGTATCCACAATCAGATAAAGGCAGCTGGAACAGACAAATACACAACCACATACTGTATGTACATACGTACATAGGCTTTGGATATGAACAAAACACCCGATAGCTGGGAAAGCATGTGTGTGTGAGTGTGTGTGTGTGTGTGTGTGTGTGTGTGTGTGTGTGTGTGTGTGTGTGTGTGTGTGTGTGTGTGTACAAACCACACCCAGGTATTAAAATGACCAGCAGCCCTTTCTGGGGTACAGGCCACACCCAGACATTGAAACGACTAGAGAATCATTCTTGCCCAGACCAACTGCCTAGCATGCAGCTTGAGAGATTTAAACATTAACCCATTCTTGCCCAGGTAAAAGGCCACACCCACATGACACAACTGACTAGCAGCTAGAGATATTTAACCCATTCTTGCTCAGGGTACAGATCAACCCAACAGGTTTCAGCTAAAAAGATTTATATACACCCTAGGAAAAAGAACTGGGAGTATGTGTGTGTGTGTGTGTGTGTGTGTGTATACACTGAAACACACACACACACACATTCTTGCCCAGGGTACAGACCACAAGATGACACAACTGACTGGCGTCTAGAGATATTTAACTCCTTCTTGCTCAGGGCACAGACCAAATCAACCGGTTATATAAAGAGATTCTCCTAACATGCACCCAGGAAAAAGAGCACACATACACACACACCACACACACACACACACACACACACACACACATTCTTGCCCAGGGCACAGACCAACCCAACCGGTTACATAAAGAGATTCTCCTAATATACATCCCAGGAAAAAGAGCACACACACACACACACACACACACACACACACACACACACACACACACACACACACACACACACACACACAAATTCTTGCGTAGGGTACAGACCACACCCAGATGACACACAACTTTTTGTAAGTTCTCGGGTTGGGGGCGGAGGGGGGGGGGGGAGCTTATTCGTGGTACTTTACGGTAGTATTTTTTAAACTCCTTCTTGCCCAGGGCATAGTCCGCATAGACCAACCCAACCGGTTACATAAAGAGATTCTCCTAATACATCCTAGGAAAAAGTGCACACACACATATATACACACAAACACACACACACACACATACACACAAACACACAAACACACACACACACACACACACACACACACATACACACACATTTCTGCCCAGGCTATAGACCACACCCAGATGACATAAATGACTAGCGGCTAGAGATACAGACCAATCCAACCGGTTAATCTGCATCAGCTAAAGAAAAGAGATTCTTCCTAATATACACCCAGGAAAAAGATCTAGTCGTATGTGTGAATGTTTGTGTGCGCGCGCGTGGTGTACTTGTCATGCGCGATATATAGCAACAGACCGTTAACTTACGCAGTCGTAGAGAACAGGTTGATACACGCCGAGTGCATGTTCGTCGATATAGGTACGCCGATGAAAGAAATTTTCAAACGTTTCGCACATTACGAGCATTTAGAAAACGACACGCTCCTCCCACTTACACACTCACCAGCACCTATAACCAAGGATTATTAACCTGTAATTGTTAATAATCCTTGCTATAACTTGCTCCATAAGGACGCGCCCACCATTGGCATGTTATTAATCATTATTGGCTCAAAATAAGATTATTACGTAATTGGCAAAAGTAATTAATTTTGTTGTTGATTCTTCTGCTCGCAAGATGAAAGTAAAAAATAAAAGAATGCATGATTTATATTTTGAAAAATAATCCTACTGCATTCATGTTTTTAAAAAATCAAATACTTTACATGAGTTTTCAATGTACAGACGTCTATGGATGTC
Source organism: Eunapius fragilis (assembly GCA_963681505.1). NCBI lineage: Eukaryota > Metazoa > Porifera > Demospongiae > Spongillida > Spongillidae > Eunapius > Eunapius fragilis. The sequence goes on along the minus strand of OY811972.1, from coordinate 5,880,635 downwards.
CGAAATTGCTGGACATGTATTAGAGGTACTCTGCAGGCAGTAGATCCATATGGTGTGAGAAATCGTCTTAGGCAAGCACTACACAGAAGGCAGTATAGTGTACCCATGCCTAATAGTTTGTGGCATATAGATGGCCACCATAAACTGATAAGATGGCATTTTATTATTCATGGAGGTATTGATGGGTTTTCAAGGCTCCCGGTGTACTTGAAGGTTTCCACGAACAATAATGCGGAAACTGTTTTGAACTGTTTCATGAAAGCAGTATCTTTGTATGGATTGCCTTCAAGAGTGCGATCAGACAAAGGAGGTGAAAATGTTAAGGTGTCTGAGTATATGTTAAATCATCCTAACAGAGGACCTGGACGAGGCAGTTTCATAACAGGCAGAAGTGTTCACAATCAAAGGATAGAGCGATTGAGGAGGGATGTGTTTAGTGGCTGCATACATCTGTTTTATAATGTCTTTTATACTTTAGAACAAGCAAATTTGTTGGATCCTTCCAATGAAAAAGATTTATTTTGCCTTCACTATGTTTATATGCAACGCATTCAGCATCAGTTGGACACATTTAGTAACATTTATGGCCACCATAAATTACGGACTGAAGGCAACATGAGTCCATATCAACTTTGGATTGAAGGTATGTCACGGCTTAATACAGACCCCGCTGCAGTTGAAGGAGCTATGGAAGGTAATGAAGATTATGGTATTGACTTGGATGGACCTCATGTAACTCATACTGGAGACATTGTCATGTATGATTTGAATTGTCCACTAACTGAACAAGAATTAACTGAACTTAAATCTCTTGTGGACCCTATGCAAGCATGTGGTGATTTTGGAATTGCATTTTATATTACTGTAAGAGAATACGTATATGCATTCTGTTGATCACTAATACATGTGTACATGCAACCTCTACATTGATTTTATAAACAGCACAAAGTATAAATTTTCCTGTTGTAATTATAAATTTATTGTGACTATAATAATAAAAAGTAGCACAAATAATAGCCAATTAATATACAAGTTCCGGCACACCATCTCCATCATGGATTATTTTTATTTTTACAAAATAATAATTATAGGAGAACAGAATCAACAGTGCGGCTAGTACATGACTGGGCGTCAGTGTCATGACATGAATATCAAATAACACAATCCTCTCACACCAATATCAGCTACCAAGGCAGGAAGACCTCTCACTGGATCAGCATCTCTCACAATTGGTTCTCTTATCACATCCCTAAATGCAATGGATGCAAGGTCACCCAAAGCTTCTCTCACCTTATTGTGCCGTTGGATGATCAAATCACCTTTTCTGCAGTCCAAAGCATGCTGAAGGGTAAACTCTCCACCACATCCATCACAGTCAGTAGGCAACTTTGATAGTGTTTGGTGATATCTAATAGCCAAAGCATCCCGAAATTCTGATGGTGAGAGGTCAAAGTGGTAATGGGATACTGAAAGCACAATCAGCCGGGTGATGTCTAGCCCTTTACAGTTCTTTGAGTTGCTCGGTTCTCTTAACTCAGAGATGTCAGTATCGAGGTTAGCTTGTCTCTTCTTGAAACCCATTAATCTCATGATTCATCTCATTCTTTGCCTGTGTCATGTGTTGCAAGTGATGTCTGAGAAATCTCCCTTGCCTTTTATTGCTGTAAGAATTACATCAGTGTATGTTCTGGAAGTAATAAAGGCTGTTTTGCTGCTTCAACAGGGTCATTAACACACATTCCTCACATCCAAGCAAGTAATGTGAACAGGCATAGTTCTGTCAGTACAAAAACTGCAGGCCAAAAGGTTGTGTTTATCTTATCTTGCAGTAGAGCAAAACAAGATCCACAGTCTAACAATAAAAGCTCACATGCACATACACAATGTAACATTTATCACAGAGTTACTGGTTATGCTCCATTGCAAAAAAAGATCTCTAGAGCCGGGGAGAACGATCATCCAGCTAGCTGAATGCTCTTTCTATTTTAAGGTATGGTTTGCTCTATACAGGGGTGCTTTTAAACATCCACTAAAAGATCTTTTGTGTTACAGTATACTATGTAGCTTTTTTTTTTGGTACAAAATGGCCTTTTTATATTGGCAAGTGGAGAAGCTTGTGAAACAAAATCAATGCCCTGAGCTGGCTATAATTGGCTTTTAAATCAGCCATGAGTAATACATTACCATCACTGGTTAGAAACCACATTTTTGAATGTGCCAACATGCATATCTCTCTCTCTTCCTCCCTCTCCCTCTCCCTCTCCCTCCCTCCCTCCCTCCCTCTCTCTCTCTCTCTCCTCCCCCTCTAGTCTCTCTCTCTCTCTCTCTCTCTCTCTCTCTCTCTCTCTCTCTCTCTCTCTCTCTCTCTCTCTCTCTCTCTCTCTCTCTCCTCCCCCCTCTATGTCTCTCTCAAATTACATATTCCTCAAGCCACCATGCAAATAACAACTGCTCCAATGACACCTACGTACAGACATAATGATATGCAGTACCTTCTATTTGATAAGTGAGGTCCGTCGATGTATATCTGTCCGCGACGATTGCTCAGATGGCTACGCAAATTTTAAAACAGTCCGTTTTTGGTCGCTACGGCGCTTCATACACACTGGACAGTACCATGCCACCCATCTTTGAAGGTGGAGGGATTTATCTTCTCTCCGAAATTTACGATACTATGCAGTTGTTCACCCACGCAAAACGTAATCCTTGCGTTGAATTAGAATACAAATCACATCCCATAATGATCGATCGATGATCAAAAGCTGTCGATTGTCAAAAGCTGTCGATTGTCAAAAGCTGCTGATTGTCATAAGTTGGCGATGATCAAAAGCTGTCGATCGATGTGTGATTGATCGATCGCCATCGATCAATCAGCCATCGATACTCGATGCATCGATAGTCGATGCATCGATAGTCGATGCATCGATCATCGATGCATCGATCATCGATCCACCTGTCATCGATGGTCAAAAGCTGTCGATCGATGGTCAAAAGCTGTCGATGGTCAAAAGCTGTCGATGGTCGAAAGCTGTCGATCGATGATCAAAAGCTGTCGATTCATGTCGATCGATGATCAAAAGCTGTCGATAAATTTATCACTCATTTATGACTCATTTGGCGTTCCATACTACTGCGCCTGGTTTTGTCCTTACGCCCAGCGAGCTTGGATCGCTTTCTTGGAGAAGGGTGTCGATTTCGAGTACGTTGAAGTCAACCCCTACAACAAAACTCCAGAGTGGCTCGCGGTCAACCCAAACGGACTGGTCCCTACCATACGCCACAAGGGCGTATCCGTGTGGGAGTCACCCATTTGCGTCCAGTACGTGGACGAGGCGTGGACTAACGACAAGCATCTCCTTCCGACCGACCCCCTTGAGAGGGCCCGTGTCCGTATGTGGAGTGACCACATCTCCAAGAAGGTGGAGCCAGCCTTCTACCGTATGCTGATCAAGACGAACGAAGAGGAACGGAGCGAGGCCAAGGACGACCTCCTGAGCGGGCTGACAGCCGTTGTGGAGGCGATGGACCCGACAGGCCCGCTCTTCGGCGGGAATCAACTCGGGATGGTTGACATCATGCTCGTCCCGCACGCGTTTCGTTTTGCGACCATCCTTTCACACTATCGCGGGTTTTCCATCGAAGACAGTGACAAGTGGAGGCGCTACCACGTTTGGTACAAGGCCGCGATCGAGTGCGAGAGTGTGCTGAAGACGCTCCCTGACACGCAGAAGCTGGTCGAAAACTACAAACGTTATGCGGACGACGTGACCGACTCTCAAGTGGCTCAGGCCATTAGGAGTGGTAGTGCATTGCCCTAGGCGTTGACTGTGAACTTGTGCACTTGCTGTGTGCGCAAGTACGCATGCGCCCTTGCCGTGCATTCACTGTATTGTGAAGACAACCAAATAAGCTTAGAAGTTATAGTCTTTGCAGCTTTAATTCAGTGGATCCAGTCATGAAACTCGCCTAATAAAGTAACCTTTCACGCACGAGTAAAATGAGTTGCAATGAACCACCTTTGCTTCCCTTATGATGCACCAAGCATGTTTTGCCTCACAGAGATTAGAGCACTTTGAACCTTAAACATTAATGGCATTGCTTATTTCTGCCTTGTTTGTCTTTATACAATCTCAATTGTAATGTACAAGCATGGCTGCCAGATTGACCTAACATTCTTGTTGAATAGCAGTGGAAATGATGCATGGTCGGCACATTATGATTTCTATGTGCATGTAGGCTTAGATATGCTATAAAGAAATCATCGCAAGCACATGGATGGGACATATGGATTTGACTTGCATTTTGGCTTGAAACTTGTAGTTAATAATTGCTCATTAGGTTGTAATACTGATTTGCATTCTGGGTAGAGTAAACAACGTAAAGGATAGCAACATGGGGTTACCAAATAAATACTAATGGTTCATTAACTTTGCTTCCTCTAAATATAATTGTCATACATATGCAAGCAAATGTGATATTCTTTCAATGATTTCTTGAAGAAATAGTCCCCCAAGAACATATTGCATGCATGTGGGAATGGAGCATGTAGCTTTAGGCAAAGTTAGACATTAGATCAATGTCATGGACCCATGTATGTGTGTGCGAACCAAATATCATAAACAAGTCACTGTAGCTTTGCAATGACAGCAATGTTAATGCATATTCTTCCCTGCTCAAGCCATCACGAGGCATCATCTTCAGTATACCCATCACATAGATTAGACGCCAACACTTTTAGCACAGTCTTAGCCAACCTGCGTTTGGCCGATTGGATACAAATGTGAGGCAAGGGCTAACTGCTGACAATGTGGGCATATATTACATCAGAATTATTTGTAACATTAAACATCCTCTTAATCTCCTCATCCATACAAGGGTAAAACTACTACTACTACTACTACTACTACTACTACTACTGCTGCTGCTACTACTACTACTACTACTACTACTACTACTACTCTACTATTCTCAAAGGTTGTGTTTTGTTGCTTGAAGCATAAGATCTTTTCCTTCTGAGGAAGGTGCATAGAATGTTTGTTTCACATCCTCAAATCCATTTAACTATCCAATTGTCTACCATTTACTACTCTAAAAAAAATTGGTAACATTTCTCATTGCTAAACCATTATACATACATGCAATCAGCCACATTAATCACGCACCATGAACTGTTTGGCACCCTTTTTAAACAATTGTCTGTATAGAAAAAATTAAATTTCAATACATTTTGGCCCACACGTATTTACATATTTTGGTCCCACCATGGAGCCATGACACTGCCTTAATGTTTAACTAAGTCTTAAGCCTATTGAGATGGGCTAACCTCTGGTCTATGACACTCGTTAATACTGCAGCACTCAAATGAGTTGGGGAAGGGGAGGGAGTTTTGCTAGGGGAAAGGGAGATTATATTAGTCTCCCTGAAAAGTTCTATTTAAAAATATGTTCCTGAGTGACCATTTTTATGTCATTTCTTGCAAGCCTGAACAAGGAGTCATTTAGGAAGCCTCGTAATAGATGTGCTGGAAAATCGCTACCTAAATGTGGCACACATTTTGCAGTGATGCATTGTAAAAGCACTGAAACACAGTTGAGCATCTGTGTATCTCATGAAACCAACCATAGTACCTGGGACTCAAAACATATACCAATTGCAGCTGTTAGCAATTTAGTGATTGGCCTGAAAATAATAATGTAATATTTCAATATACAGATAACAATTTGACTAAAATAGTTATATGAACAAAAACATGTTGATGAGTCAGCAGCATGCATTGTACTACAGTTCCAATAAATTCATCTCAGGTGACTTAAAGTGCAGCTTTACTGATGACCTCAACAGCTTGTTTTGTAACAATGGGGCTGATAATATCTGGTCGCCATGACAGCAATCAGGATAAACCAAAGGATCATGAAGGTAAAGCCAGCTATGATATTGAGGGTAATGGCACAAACACTGTTCTTCCTTTCTGCGTCAAAGTTGCCTCTGATTTCTGCCTCCTGTGCCTATCAAACACATGAATGCATGTACAGAAAATAACTGGACATTGGAATTTTTAGTAAGGTACATCATTGCTGGTTATTTATCATTGTAAATGACAAAAAGCAATGCATGGGATTGTATTCATATGCTCTTAAACAAAGTGGAAAGTAAAACTAATCTACACAAACAGAATGCTCCAAACCACCACAATTAATGTGGTAATTCGTCATGGTGACATTTCCATAGTTTTATAATAATGATGCAATGAACACTGTTGAAAGTATGTTCTTTAAACCAATAGCTGCCTTAAGCTTGTTTATGCTGATACCATGTAGCATACCAGATTGATTAGTTGATGATAAGCTATTCCGATCAATGATGAGAAGTGCCTACACTAATTCACTAATGCACTCCAAGACTTACAGCTACAGCAAAGATAATGGCTGGAATAGAGCACAGCAGTGATAGCCAGGACCCACAGCAGAAAAATATGATGCTCAAGATGACAGAGAGCATGAAGTAGTGGTCACCATGAGTATTGTGACCAGCATGCACTGGAGACTGGCTAATAACCACTGCGATTGGAACATTTCCGGGCTGTAGAAGTAAAAAAAAAAAAAACTGTCATAATTTGAAGTGCCAATTTAAAACCTAAGCAATACTGGATTGCCATGCCCATTTGTGCCACAGTTTTTTTTTTTTTTTTTGTAAATAAAAGGCTTATGACCATTGATAACTAATCCTTTGGCAATATTATTACACTGCATTATTTAAGTGGGGATGGCAGTAAACCTCTTTAGTCTTATGGTTTTCCTAAGTACTTTGCAACTAGCTCCATTTATGAAACTCAAAGTGTTGCTTGTTTTAGTAAGAGTTACGTTACTTGTGGTTAATTGTACAACAATTGAAAGCATATAGATTAAATTCCTTGGAAATTAATTGCACAACTATATAAGCAGAAACCAAAGACAACAAAGATTAGGACCTGAACTAAAAAAAATTTAATTGTCTACTGTGTAACCTTGACAGCAGCCAATGCAATCATTATCAATCATCTTGAACTACAATGTGAATGCATACATAGCTGTAGCTATTCCAATATCTGTGGTGCTCCAAAACTAACCTGGGTTCGAACTGAGTTGTATGGAGGTGGAGCAGGATGGATTGTAAATCCTTGTATGGGACTGCCCAAGACATGCAAGTAGACGAAGTCATGAATAATTTCATTCGTGCATAGTGGCATAGTGGCATTGGAGTGAAGAAACCAGTGTATGCAAAAACTAAATATAATAAAAGCAAAGAACGACACGTGCGCGCATGTCTGAACCTGCGTCAGCAGGTTCAATATAGGATTGATTGAGGAATCATGAATGTCATAAAAAAGTTTTCAGTTGCGTCGCGAGGGACAATAAAGAAACGGACCGTTTTTCTCTTTGCAGCAATCGAACGACAACATCAAGATCTACGTTTTGGTGCTATTTCATGAAATAAAACTATGCGCTTCTACACAAACAAAGAACCTGTTTCTCGTGCCCACGCCCAAAAAAATTGTTGGTCGTCGCCGTCTTTATCTTCACCGTCAAGTATAACTCGCGCTAGGAATGGTTTTAAAGAACGGCAATAGTACCAATCGCTTCGGAAATTACCGGCACGTTATCCTAGCATGTCATTTCACATCTAGAAAGAAACTACAGCGAGAAATACCTTTATTTGGTTGCAAGTTCTAACGGTTTTGAAGAACGGCAATAGCGCCAATCGCTTCAGAATTTACCGGCACGTTATCCTAGCATGTTATTTGGACACACATCACATGTAGAAAGAAACTACAGCAAGAAATACCTTATTTGGTTGCAAGTTCTATATATAGAAATGGTTATGTCATTTTATGTGGTGGCGTCAGAAGTTTGTTTTTCGCATTCGCGTAATCAAAACAAGAGAACGAAGCAACGAGCGGAATACCTCCAGAAGCAAGACGAGAACAAAGCTAAAGCGTACAAGGCCGATCCTGATAAGAAAAAGGCCTCTGTAACAACGGCTACAAGGCCGAGGAGAAGGTTAGTCCCAGTCATAAGTCTGCACGTGGTTGACAACACGTGCGTCTATTACAGCAGGCCTTCACGTACTAGTAATCAAAAGAAGAGATCTCTAAGCGGCAAGCGGAATACCCCAAAAGCAGGACAAGAACAAAACTAAAGCACGAGCGCGCTACAAGCAGAGATATTAGGGTAGATTAATAAAGGTATATTCACCAGGGGGGAGTGTTCGCCACCCTTCACTTCAAACGCGGCGCCAAGACGTACCTTACGGCTTTTTCTCTCGAGACAAAATGGAAATACTACTACTTGGAGTCTGTGTTTATGGCCCACCATTTAAGTTCTATGTACTGTTTCAGTTCTTGCAAAATAATGACGTAAAACTTAGCTACCCCATTTATCGGTAAAAATTGTGCGGGAAAACCGCACAATCACAAGCGAGTTCGGTTGGTGCAAGTCAGTGTCTGGAAGGTAGGTAATGATCTCCTGCGCAAAGTAACTTTAATCAAGGAGAGTGATCGTTCCTCTATATCCTGTTGCTTTTATTTTTGGACAAAATGCTCTGGCATGATACTTAGAGTGGGTGGCGAACACTCCTATTGTAATTTATGCCCTTAAGTAGTAGTCGCCAGGGGTGGCGACTACTACTTAACTCACCAAGTGATATTAAAACACTTAAATCTTGTACCATTAGGCTTCTAAATGTTTCCAATTGATTATATATAAGCAACATGAGCTATTTATGTCAGTTGCGAAGGAGTATTCGCCAGGGGGGTCGGGTATGGCGAAATCGACAATCATAGGCCTACACGCATAGACTGGTATCAGAAGTGACTGCTACGGCAAGATCGAAAAGTTTTCTTATTTTTCAGGTAGTGGCCTCATCTTCAACTTGGTTCATGATTCTGAGAGATATTATGGCCTAGTGCCTGTAGTGATGCCAATGATGTACCTGCCACTTGCATGTATGAATTATAAAATTACTCCTAAACATTCACATGTACACTCCACAGTTAAACCTAAAATAATGGAGCAACGCTATTTAAAGTACTCAGTTAAGTCAATGGAGTCAGCTTTAAGGGAGTTAAGAGAGGTACACATGTCTTGCAAGGCAGCAGCCAAGGCATTTGGAGTCCCAAGAACAACATTGCGGGACAAGCTTGCTGGGAGAAGCCCTGAAGAAAGACAAATGGGGCCAAATTCAGTGCTGCCAAAGCTGAGGAGACTGCTTTGGTAACCTTCTGCATAAAGCTATTGAAGTGTGGTTTTCCCATCAACGGTGCATGACAATTTGTTTAACACTGTGCAGAAGATTGTGAAAGAAAATGGCAGGAAAAACCTGGACTGGATTTGCCTTACGTGTGATGGGAGCTTCTTCAATGATGAAGAAAACGGTGTGGAAAGTAGGTGGATACAATGCTCAAAGTGCCTCTCACGTCAACTGTATCAGCCAGCTTCATCAGAGCCTATTTGACTTGGACGAAGATGATGAATACCTGTGTCCGGAGTGCTTTTTTACAGAGCCAAATGTGGATGATTAAGCTTAGCCCATACATAGCCTTTATTTATCACCTTGCCTTGATTCAACTTCCAATCATTTAGGCTTCCTTTCCAAACGTCACAGGTTCATACTTCATCCTATACTGAATGATTTGTTACACAAGTAATAAAAACATTCTCTACACGAGAAGGTTGGTGGTATATAGGAATCAAAGGTGAGATGGTGGTGTAAAAAGCAAGGGAACAAGGCTTCTGATTGAAAACGAAAAATGAAATAGACCTATATTAGCAGCATGTTGTCATATTTTAATGTGCGTGCTAATATAGGTCTATTTCATTTTTCGTTTTCAATCAGAAGCCTTGTTCCCTTGCTTTTTACACCACCATCTCACCTTTGATTCCTATATACCACCAACCTTCTCGTGTAGAGAATGTTTTTATTACTTGTTTCCTAAATTTTTCTGGTGCATTTGGTATTGTATTTAGTTCTTGAAACGTATAGAATAAGGTAGCATAAACGTCAACTTGCGCGATCATGACAGGTTTATATTAGAATCTGCAATTCTGTTGAGGTGTGTACCAAATATTACACTAGTCCCCAGACTATCTCCATTGAGGAGCAAAGGATTGATAAAGGTTAAAAGCGAAGCCATATAATACAAAGAATCTAAGTAAACTGATCTCACGCTACAATCAGATAAACCATGCACCACAATACATGACCAAACTGACGTAAGCAACTTTGGCGTTATACACACATTTCAAACAGCGCATATTACTGTAAAACGGAGAGACGCAGTATCTCTACCGCTGTAACTAAACTATTCCTTCCATTTTAGCGATATACCATATGCATGCTTATAATTTATCGATCCAACATTTATCGATGCCGTATAAACGTACCTTTGGGTGGTCGTTTTGTTCTTCCTTTCGGTACCGCGCTTGACATACGCACGTTTGGCAGATCGGGCAGCATCTGGATCTTTCCACTTTTAGATGCTCGAGTGGAATCAGAATTGTCCTCATGAGATTATATGAACAAAAATACTCGTCCCCATCGTCCGTACCCAGTCCCACCTAAAATTTCTCCTCCGTCGTCGTCTTCTTCTTCTTATTCTTCTTCCTTCGGGATAGCATAACTCACGACAGGAACGTTTGTAAAGCACGCCATGTGTACCAATCGCTTCAGGATGTGTCCGCATGTTATCTTCAGGTATCTGTTAGACGCCTAACCGATCGGGCAATTGGCTGAAGCTAGTAGTACCTTATTTGGTGTTGATCTACAAATAGCACATTACATCAGCTATCTCAATGTTCATGACGCACCAGTATAATATAACCAGCGTTATCAAATTCGATGGTTTTACCTCTAAAAGTACACCGTCTTATGACATATGTATAACGCAGAACTGTTCTCCTTTTTGATATTACCACTAAAAGCGAAGTGACCCGACTCTTGGCTGCCCCGCTAGACGCGAGTGACGTTTTTTTAATGACATTCATGATACTGCAGGATTCCTATATGGAACCTACTCACGTAGGTTCCGATTATGCCACAACGAGATAGCTCCATCACATCCACAAGGATGTTGATGTTAGCCTGGCCAAATATTTGTAACATGTTCTTATGTGTGCAAGCCAGTTCCATAAAATACCAAAACTCTCTTCTGAGAAGTTGTGCGCTTTAAAACATACGCATCTGCAATGTTTCTCCACCAATATTTAGATAGGCACCGTAATTTTCTAATTATGAATACGTTTCCAGCCGCATACACAGTGCTAGCTTTGATACGTTGGTTCAATGCATAAACTCATGTGATTCAAAAGCGCTGCAGGGAACCTGTTGGTAGTTACAGGGAGAAGGAAAAGAGCTTTGTTTTATCAATGCTCTTTGTTTGCTGCACAGCACATCTCTGTATGTTATTATTAGTAAAATAAGTAATGATGCCCCATGCGCCCATCCTCATCATGTTGCTATATTCACGCAAAAAAGGAATATCTGTATACTCTAAAACACCTTCCTGCTCCCACGTTATCTTTTATTGGATATCACATGCATACAGGAGAGGGATGCGGAAAGTGTATATGCATACATACCTAAAAGAATATCCATGATGGACTCCCGTAGATCTGCCATCCAAAAAGAGAAGAGCTCTCTACATCTACAATTGCTGCTGTAATTTGACTAATGCCTTGACTAAACTAATTGTGCCACCACACCGTGCACTCACCACAAGATGTTCCACTTGCAATAATAAATAACCCATGTTGGGCCATGCCAGCTGCAATGCAATCTGCTTGGTGATCCTCTTCCAATCCATGCACTGTATGTACCACGTGCACAGTGCGGAAACGGTTTATGGAATTCACTGAAGTATACAGTGGTGAAGTGTCCATGCTGATACGCACAGCTAGAGCCAGCAGAATTTAAGCCAGCACCTCAAATAATCACAACCATGCTGCAGGACATAATGGTCCACAGCATAGCCTGAAAATAGGGTGTAAAAGTCGAAGAATACCACACACTGCGTGGGGATGTTTCCCTGACAAATGCTTGTAAACAATCCTAGCAAACTATACATTTTTTCTGACTGATGAAGGAATACACACACAGGCGCTATGCTTAATTCAAATTGCATTTCAGAGCCAGTTTTTACTATTCGTGTATCCCAAATAGGCATTTACATAACCACAGAAATACACATTACGCCATATAATTTGTAGGGATGCTTATATTGGCTGGACATTATTTGGTCGTACCACATGCAATTGGCATTTATAAGTTAGCGCCTCAAGTTTCTCAGCTTATGCAGACCTGCAAAAGCTATAGACACAGTAGGTGATGTCTGCAGAGGCCCAGGATTACAGAGGGAAAACATATGCTTGTGAAGACAAAAGTAAACAAGATAGTCAAACTGCTATCCACTGTGACACATTGTGGAGAGAGAAATAGCTCTGGCATATGACAAACAAGTGGTGGAGAAGGATTATGAAGGAACGTTTGCTCAAGTATTGGACAGAGCACTACAAATCAAACACAAACGCATTGTAATTCAATGAAGTAGCATGAGAGGAGTGTGCAGCTACAACTGTAACTGAGAAAACATTGAAAATAAGTACATCATTCTCTCAACTTACAACATATACAGGGGTGGATATAGAGGAGGGAGGTTGGGTGTTGCGCAAACCCACTCTTACAAAAAAGGTCCCCCCCCCCCCCCCCCCCCCCCACCCTCATTTTGTATTTGGTCACAGTGGACAACACCACAACACCCACATTTCGGGCCTTCAGCAGACAGCATCCCCCTTCGCCAACGGGCCTGAGCTGAAGCAAATAAATACTGTAATCAACTCCCTCGTTTTGAAAATCCTGAATCCGCCCCTTATATTTGACCAAATGTTCATTGAAGGAAGAGAGGCCAGTGAATTAGGTGGGTATTAATCCAGTTCAACAGTTGCTGGTGGTGTTGGCCTCCTTCTAGACCAAGGAGCAGAGTCTATCCATGCAGGGTTAAAGAACCTACCAGTCAATGCGTGACAAGTGAATGACCAAAATCTCCTATTACATCTCAGAATATGGCAGCTCTTCCTACCCGGGTCAAGCAAGCAAAAAAATGTAATTGTACCGCCGTGATTCTAATACATGTACATTTGTACACTATTTCAAGCGTGTCTAGTATACTGCTCAATCACTATTGCAAAGTATCTATTTGTAAGTACCTTCTGTCGTCGTTTCAGGCTGCCGACAGAAATTTTTCCGTCTTGTACCAAGCGCTTAAAAGTTAAATGTGGTTCTTCCCAAGGTATAGCGGCTTTCAACGCTATTATCATGGCCTTAGTCATTTATAAAACCTTGCATTGGGAGGGGAAAGTGCCAGTCATTCAGCGTCAGGCAGCAGTCTAGTATCAGGTCGAATCCAACCTCCAGTTTCCATTATCATGCTCCAACTATACACCAGCACTGAGTCTTATGATGCCGCAGAGTGACTGTCAGTAGTGCATGTGCATGATAAGCCAGTCTCTGCTTCAGGAGAGATGGTGCTTAGTCGGAGCGTTACTAGTGCGGGCCCTGAAGGAAAGGTCCGAAGTTCCATGCTTTTGACTTCCAGGAAGGCTGCTTTGTCAGACAAACTAGTCTCATACTCAGAATACATCACATTACAGTCCATGGAACACATCACACTTGCGTGCTCAATGATAATTTCTGCTGTGATTATCTTTATTAATGAAAAGGCACTATTGTCCTATTTATGGCCCAATTCACAGGGCTGAGGGTTGTGTCTCTTACGATGCTTATTAAATTGCGTGGTCGTAGATATATGAAAACCGTTAGTATCGTACCCAGACCATTGGATTTATTTATTTATTTTTATTCTTCATTTTTAAAATGTAATTGCAGAATGGTGGTGGTGATCAGGCGTTTGATTTTTGAATGGTAAAGCAGGAACAATAGCCTCGGAAGAGCGATATAACTAACATCTGATGATTCAAAAACAAACATTTCAGCGTTAGTATGTAGTAGCAAAAGAAGCACTTCTACAATACAAATACAATACTATACTAATAAAATAGTAACTATTTCCCGCACTTATAAACTGACGCGGCCAAAAGGCGTAATTTCGTGCTATTTAGATAGCAATACTGCAATTTTGGTATGATCCATGCGTTGCCCGCCTTGGAAGGAATTCTGTTTACAAAATTATTAGTACTGGGGTCAATACAATCGTTAATAACAATAGCCACACGATGCCTTTTTACTTTCATTTTATATTAAATCATAGTTGTGTATAGTAATTCAATTTCACTCATTTTTTATTGATATGGCTTGTAGAATGGTGACTGAACTCATGTAGCCTCAAGTTTCACAGGTCTGTGGTTGTCAAGGCTCGTTGCTAGTGAATGACGTTATCATTTCGATATTAGGCCAACTTTAATGGCCGCAGACGGCCATGGTTCCGCACGACACCGTGGTATCTCATTTCGTGAAAATTACGCGTTGAAGCATGGAGAGTCGGCGCAGGCCTTCTAAAACCGACTTGTACAGTATGAACGTGGCCGAAGCCTAAATACCTGTACCCAGATTTCCCCAAATCCATGTTAATGCTCACTTATGCATTAATCCATCTGATATACATGTAAGTTGGTGTGTAACGGTTATTTTTTTGGGGTGGGGGGGAATTCGACTATTTACGTTTACCTATTTAGCACTTATTTAGCACAGAGTAACCAATTTCCTTTTGTCGATATAACCGATTCTGTTTTCAGTTTCTTAGTTTCATTTGTTGATAATCGTTCCCTACCTTTTGCGTGCCCTTCCTACCTACCTGACAATGACTTAAAATATTAACACAGGTTAACTAAACGGAACGATGAGAAATTTTACGTAATCAACACTTAGTCCGGGAACCGGAGTGAAGGTAACCATCCGTCGGCTTCCCAGTCTAATCAATACTAAAATACCCGGTGGCAATTTATGACATTTGTATGACCTTACCGCAGTACTTGGTGAATGTCTGGAAACGCGTGCACCAAAGTATATAGGGACACCTTGGAAAGCACTAGAACACTTATAATTAGCTGGTGCTAAGAGTACGTAGAGCGTTTGATTACTATCTTGACATCCTGAATAATCTTACATGTCGTGAAGTGAAGCGGCATTCTTCCACGTATGTCCGTGAGGTTTACAGTTTGTTTCTGCCACTTAATTGTTGCTTTTTAGAATTTCTGAGGGGCATGTGGTTAAAACAATGAATTACAACTATAGCACGCGTGTTGTTTTAATAATTTATAACGGAATAAGCTAGAAGAAATAACGACAAAAGTTCTGGCAATATATCGACTTGAGGAACTGTTACAGTGATTTATCGTTCATGCCAATGTTAAAAATCGGACAAATTAGGATATAATCACCAACATAACAGATTTGCAAACATGAAAAGTGGATAAGACTTTTGTTTTTTCATAGTCGAAATAATCGATTTTCATTTTTCAAAATCATGGTTACAAATGTCACCCTAGATACAAAATAAACGCGATCTATATTTTATGTCTATTGTTCTAAATATCCCAGCTGGGTGCATGCACAGCAAATAACGTTTTGCTGTTTGGTATTTAGTGATCTAGTACACTAAATGCTACGGCACAAGTCCTTTAAGGATCGAGCCGATATAACTAAGCCCTAAATCCTTTTGAAATCGTAAAACAAGGCGTGCAAGTGAACCTATCCATTATGTTCCGCGCGGTTTATCGGTCGAGCTAAGGAAGGTTAAAGTACACACGTTTTTGGCTACACTGTAACGTCAAATAGCTGCATTTTTTAATGACTCCTGCATGTAACTAAGGCGTTCGATGGCTACCATTCTTTCGTTGTTCTCTCACTGAAAATGATCACGTACATTAGGCTGCACGTAGCTCCATTGCATGAATATACAAATGACCCAGCCGGACAGGAAGATGATCTTTACTGGTTGACCAGCTGTAGAATTGTAAAGTGACATATATACATGTAGTAGAGTTATTTTCAGGGCTCTGCTTTCTGTACCTAGTTTGGTGCCACAACTATTGCATTGCCTTCCACGATGCGCGAGCCGTTCATTGACATGCACAATCTGAATGCAGGCTAGTTTCCTAACTTCATGCAATGGGGGACACATTATTTGCATGGATATAAAGATTCCAGGATTGGAAAGTGGCTTTCATTTCATGCACGCTGCGTAACGAATGAATGAGTTTAGAGTAACTCAGTGGCTCAGGAGGTCGCGAGCGAGCACAGTACAATTCAGGGGGGAGGGGGGGGGGGGGGGGGGGATTACAATATACTGTTAACAAATGGGCGGTTTTGTGAAATAAGAATACGAGGATTTTGGGTTCAGACAAAAAGCAATCTGCATGCACAAATGAGTCAAAAATCTATTCTTCAATTATCAACAGGTTTTGAGCACCGATATATGATGCGCCGTATGGGACAAAATTCCGTTTTTCTACATCAATCGATGCGGTACTTTTTTATTGCTATTACATGTATTTCATTAACTGTAGCGATCTCTCTTCCTTATCTCAAACACGATGATTTTATCGATTATATTCCCTGTACGTATTTGATCTGTGCTTATGGATCTATATATGCATTTATTTAAGAAGTATAATTTGTCCTGTGACTAACATAAAACATTCTTTAGAAACATAACCATGGTTTAATGATGTCTAAATCCGTTTCATAAATTCACTCTTCTCCATAGACTTCAATAGGTTGTGCTAACTACTCAAAATCAACATGCCAGCAGGCATTAATTGAGGCCAAGGCATGCCTTCCCGGAACCCAACAGACCAACAACAATGTGGCAATCACAGCAAACGTTGACCAGGAAGCCAGTGAACGTTCAGCCCAGCTCATTTTGAATGGCCTCCTCATTCTGGGTGCAAAAAAGGAGTGTATCTCCTCACTTGTGCCATTCATGTGTCTGTACCTATTCCCTCTGTGTGGTGGTAATGGAACAAATTTCAGACCTAGCAGAGATCAGTGTATAGAGATCAGCACAGTGGTATGCAATGATGAGTGGCAAAAGGTACAAAATATCTTTCCAAATATTAAGAAGATACTTCCTAACTGTGAAAGCCTCGCCATGACGACAATGACGAATGAAAGTATCTGCAAAGGTAATATTATTATATAGTCTTGCACAAAATAATTTATTGCTTGCTTTTTTACTAAATCATTCTGGACCATGCACTTCCTTAGAGGTTGATAGGGAGATTGTTCTACCAGCTAATTCAACACAAAAAATCTGCAACGACCAATTCATCCTCAGTAATGGAACTTGTCTACCACAGTGTGGTAAATGGAAGCAGTACGATGATAAAACATCATTAGCTGTGGATACTATTTTTCTTCTATCAAGTATTGTAGGCTTTGGATTTGGAATCCTTGTTCTGATGTTTTTGTGCATATGGCGGGAAAGAATGTAATGTTGCACAATGCTTTCTGTTTCCTATTTTAAAGCAACTTATTTTGTTTTTAGGTTTGCATTTCCCACAGTCCTTATAGTTTACATGAATGTTACCATATTCATCCTAAGTGAGTTAATAAATTTTGCTTAGTTTTTTTCTCTGCAAGAGCAAAAGCAAAGTAATAAAGTAACCTACCTAAGACTTCAAGTAGGGAACACATCTAATAATAGGTATATCCATAGGCTTACATTGCAAAATAGAGAATGAGTAGTAGTTATTGTTCTACACGATTAGCTAAACGACAAATGCTGATCTAGTGCAAGGTAACCAGTGACCATCTGGGCAGGATAGCCAAAATATGTAATGTAATGAGCTTTGTATTGATTAATGCAATCTTTTCAATATTTAATTTGCAGTGCAGTTATTTGGTGTTTGTTCATACAATTGATCCAGATGATAATGTTCTTGTATCATTTACTGACCGGACAACACTATACTGCAGTTCGAAGAATTTGATTGAAGCAGTGGAAAATTCAACTGTGTTTTGTTCACTTTGCGGTAAGCAAGGTGAATTAATGAAAACATACTCCTAAATAAGGCAGTGCCCTTTAATACCTGTGCTAATCTGTTGTCATTGATGTGATGCTTACATCTTCCAGTACATTGACAAAGAAAAAAATCCTTGTTAGCACCTGAAAATGAACAGACCATTCTAAAATTATAAGCTTATCAGTTGTATTACCAAAATACTTTTTTCAATTCAATATGTAAAACTGCATAATCAGATCTCCAAAACGTAACGATAAAGGGCCATTTTAGCCATCCTTATTAGGAGTAACATAATATTGGCTAATTTTTAAACTGTCAACAAGATTAATGATGGATCAGTGTAAATGGTGGTTAATAAATTTCATGACTCACTGCCCTTAGGAAATCATGACATGACAAATGAACCAAACAATCGAAGAAAGATAAAGCTCATGTACATAGGAAAAAGCCCAGATTTTCCACTGACACCTTTAATGATAGCTGTACATTACATTGCCATCAGTGTGTCACTGAGTACTAAATTGTAAACTATGGCTAATGAGAGTATTGTTTCTGCATCATCATCATCATCATCATTAAATGAATTGCAAATAGCAAATAAAAACGAATGCATATACTAATTAACAGGACTGCTATCATTAATTATTTTTATAATGTAGGTTGTCCAGCATTAGTCTTATTCCTTTTGCTGATTGAACAATTTATCTCATCACACATTACAGGGTCTGTGTACTACTATGCTATTCTCCAAGTGGCCATATGGTGGTTATGTCATATGACAGCACTATTCTGGAAAATAAAGTTTCCATTTCATGCAAAAAGATTTGAAAAAAGCAGGATGATCCACCTGCTGGTTGTGCTGCTGGCACTCTTTGTGCCTACCATTCCTGTCATTGCTAGTTTCTCAACTGGGGGTTTCGTTACCAGCAATTACCCTCCTCGTCTTTGTGTATCAAAAAGCAGAGAGGCTGCCTACTACACCATTGTTTTTCCTTCCAGTATTAGTTTGGCTACTGGTACATCACTACTGGTCATGGTGCTCATCATAATAATCAAGGTAACTTCGTTTATCATTACTAAAAATACTGGTACTCCTATAGCCACTCTTCATGTTAGCATCAAAGCACAGCTACTACTGCAGGTCAAGCATGCAAAACTAAAATCCATTTTGGTTCAGCGGAGAAAGGGCTACTGATTATCTTCAGCTACTGCATCTTACTTGGATCAGAGTGCCTTTTAGGATTTACGCTAAATGTTAAATCAATTGATCCATGGATCTCAGCTGTTTTAAAATACTTTGCATGTGAAGCAGCTGGAAATGATTTGACTCGAGATTGTGAGGGTGGAAAGAAAGCTTATCAATCCCTGAATAATGCGGCCATGTCTGCTCTCGCCTACATTCTATTGGGTTGGGCATTCATCCCATAGTATGCCTTCTCTATGTTATACCATTTAGACAGCTGAAACGATACTGGCTTCATCTCAAAGGTTACTTCTTATGAGAGATCGCAAATGTAATGTATGAAATTGACATTGTGAGGTAACACGTATTTATACAGTGTAGGTACTGTTGTAGTCATAATGTTTTAAGATATCTACCATTATGAAATAATTAAATACCACAGGTTATAATTATCACGTCTCAGTAGTGCTTCAAAGAAATTATACGACGGTGCATACTTGCACATTTGCTGCTGGATCGAGTGTCTAACTTAGATTGTCACTGTATAATTTGACCTATAACATCAAACCAAACAGGAAATCAAACGATTCCATACATGCTTTTACGCCTATTATTCTAGATTTCACCTCTGTTTCTTTAACGTATGCAGCGATTCCTCCCCATAGTTAAACAACACTTTATAATTAGACAAAATCCTTCCAAGGCACTCCGCATTGGTGGTCCACCTTGTAACTTGAAGATACTTTCTTAAGAAACACAAATCACGTGGAGAGCAGCATGTATACAGTATAGCAGCTATAAGTTGAAATGATTATCACTCACAGTGATGCCTCCTGCCATAGATAATAGAGTAGATACAAGAGGAAACAGGCAGAAAACTATAATTACTATGTTCCTGCTCACAGCGATATACAGTACCGGCTGGGCGTAGAGAAATTTCGCAAGCTCGATCATAGAGAAAATAAAGCGCATTCATGGGTGCTAAGCCAACTATTAGTTTTCATAGCGGTTGCTATGAACACTGGTGGTTTCTTAGTTACCAATGTATACGCTTTATTTTCTCTATGATCGAGCTGCGAATTTTCTCTATGACCGAACCGGCACTGTAAATGCTATGAATACTTAATAACATCATGAATAACTAATCACCGGTATAAAAAGTGGAGCCGCCATGGCGGTTCCGCGGTCACGGTTCCGTCGCCGCTGTAAGATGTGCAAGGGGATGGGCAATTCTTCTACCAGCGCTCAGCAGGGCTGTCCCCGCCGACCCGGTTGCAAGGTTTTAACCGGTCATTATTCACTGGAGACTAATGGCTCAGCTGCGGACACGAGTGCATTGCAGACATGTTTCCCATCAGAGACACCAGGTCCAGCTTGGGGTGCTTTTGAAGTGGGTTCAATGTCATTATCACACGGCGGATACAGGAATTCTATGGGGTGTCGGATATGAGTAATCAATGGGGTGAGGGTGCGGGAGGGGTGTGTGGCCCAACCCGCGCGAAGTGAGGAAGCTTTTGTGGTCTGTCACAAAATATTCGGTCCGGGACAAAATTTGGTCCAGCCGGACAAAATATGTCAGCATATATATTTGGTCCTCCGCCGCCACAAACGGTCCTACTCGAAGCGCGCATGCGTTTAGAAGTGTGAAACCACATGTAAAGGCCGACATACACGGGTCGACTTCCTGCATGCCAATTAATCGCCTGCAACTCATATTAATATGCGTAAAAACTACTGAACTTTCACCCGTAAGTTGAAGGCGATAATCGGCAGGGAGTCGACCCGTGTATGTCGGCCTTTACTGCATCAGAAACTGCTAGAGAGATGGTGCATGCGAAGATCTGATCGAAAAGGCATTGTCTTTACTTGTTCGATGGGAGGTATCCTGAGGGTAGTACCAGCAACGAAAAAAGAGTCATCAGAAGAAAGGCTGCAACACTTACTTTGAGAGATGGTGAGGTCTTCTACAAAAAAACCAAAAAGAATTTGACTGGGCAAAAGGTTTATTGACTGAAATTGTAAAAATTGATTCAAACCTCAAAAACTCCTCCTAAATAAATGTAATCATGATTTCAAATGTTGATTACTAATTGTTTGAACTAATTAGATGACTATGTATATAGATTGCAATTAAATGAGCACTATGAAGCTTATAATAGTTATATAATTCAGTAATCTAATATGATGTCAGGAAGTATTAATTGCTGTTAATTATTTTTAATTTGTTTGATATTAATAATTGCTGTATACACATGTAAACTTGGTTTTTTTGGGCATGCACAATTGTAGAATGTTTATCAGCAAGTATACGTAAAATTGCTTATTACAGTAAATTTTTTCTTCACTTATGAAACACCTCAGTAAATAAATTAATAACTATGCTAAACTGCTTCCTGTCTACAGAGCAATGGCTTAGTTGAGAGATAAATCAGTCTGTACAAAATATGCTCCGCAAGTACATACAAGAAAAGAAACAGAAATGGGATGATTATTTTGACACTTGCTCATGTACTTAAAACACTTCAAAACATGAAAATTTACTCCTTTTAATCTGAGATTATGTTTGGTCGCAAAGCCATTCTTCCTCTTGATCTTGATGCTCAAGGGTCATGCAATGAAGCTGAAACTGAAGTTACCATATGTTCTCAGAAAACCTAAATTCAGCAGAGTCACAGTACACAGCTATACTGGAGGGAGTGCAGAAAAACGTTATTTCTGCTCAGAAGAAGCTGTATGATAAGAAACAATCTTTTACAGTGTAAATTAGGTACACTAGTCCTGAAAAAATACTTCAGAAAGACCTTATTTGATCACAAAGAGTCTAAAAAAAGGTTTTTATGAGCACAATCATGTGGAAAAGGTCCTGTCACCACAATTCCAAGAGTTAGCCATATTGCATGTTCATATTAAAGTTCATATTAAAGTGTACAAGTCATTGTCCTGTTCACCTTCAAGAAGACTTCAGTCACCATCAGCCACCAATGAATCACATTCAACTCCATCTTCTGGCAGAAATTCACCTGCATTAGGTGTACTGTGTCTTGGCCGTCCCGCTAGAGTGACTTTGTAAATGACTGCAGGATTCCTATATGGAAACATGCCAACACACGGCAATCTACTCGGCTACTAACATGCCAATATGCGGCCACCTCCACCTAAGCCTTTCAACACAATTGCTTACCTGAATGCACCCTCCTAACACTGCCTAACCTACATGCAGCTCGTCATCTGGTCTTGCCCCTGGATTACAACATACCATACACCTGCTTGTTCCTTACCATTCGAGCATTATCGCAGCCTCGTCCGGTGCCCACTATTCATAATCGTCACAACGAAATTACACTGTACACAACTGAACACATTAGCAGCTGCCACCTAACTCCTCGCTGTGGCCGACTTTGGACAATATCGGCTTAAATTTCCGAGCTCCCCGCAGCTGAAGCAGGGGCCAATCTTCGCTGGGAGAACCGCGCACGTGGAGCGACGTCTCTGGAGGTGAACGGTGTTACAGCAGTACTTGCTACCGCCTTCGTCTTCTTTGTTGCCCTAGTTTCAGTCCTCACGAGCCTCTTTTCTTCTTATGGATGGATAGTTCATAATTTTAATTCATACTATTTAGAAAGCTGCAAGAATCATTTCATTTTCTCAAATAGATAAATTAAGCGTGCATTAATAATTTAAGCGTGCATTAATGTTTTGAAAATATTACAGTTTGCACGAAAAACACGCAAAATCATACATGGAATATGAGCAAAAAAGATCACACGTTTGCTGTATTCAAACAGATATCTTCGATTCTACGGAAATTCCATGATGAAATGAGCAGTGGTTGTTGTGCTACTAACTAGAAATAGATAGCAGTTGAAATTTCTAATGCACTGTTAAGTTTAAAGTTTACTGATTACCTTCTTTTTTTTTCTCATTGGCGACTGATCATCAGTACTATCCCCGACTGCATAAGAAAAATGTAGTAGTTTTACAATAAAACATTTTTACATAGAGCACAATGAAATTTCAGATATAGGGGGGGGGGGGGTGGTATTTTATGGATGGAAACGATATATATTTTTTTAACCCACCATATCATAACTCTTACAATCATGAATAATTTGTACAAAAAGGGAATTGCATCAGACCAATAAAGTTACAGTGATTTAACCCTTGTTGATTCCACTATTGCCTTCAAATCCTTAGCCTTCCCATACTGCACTCTCATTGCCAAGCGAGCAGAATCAGGACTCTCCCAGCGAAACGTTTCTTTTCTGGGTCTTCTTGATACCCCTCGGACCGTTAGTATTTTGATACAGCCATTTTTACTTTTATTTAAAAAGATACCTAACATGCTATCTAAAGCGTCATACATAAACCATACAGTCGATTGCCTACCAAAATATAACATCGGCTATTATATATGAAAGCGGCTCTTCCAGCCTATTTTGAAGCTATTGGTGAAATTTTCACTGTTTAAATGTGTTCCTATCCAGAGTTATGTGTTGCCTAGGAGGAGACCATGTTCTATGGCTATGTACGAGGATGGGCAGTATCCTTTTTTTCCCTACAACCACACGGTTCTATGACATAAAACAAATTAAGATGAAACTGCTCATTTTTGACACCCAGTTCGATTGCTATAGGGTCATTCCTAAACAAGTGGGCATGAGTTTTCACATCACATGTTCAAATGTTGATGCAACTTCACTTATCCATTTGCATGTGACTTGTACCCAATTTGGTATTCAATGGTTACTGAAATACAGCACTATGAATATTTGATTTCCCTCCGATAATTGTCACTGCAGGATCATATCTTTGCCTGTTGTTGCCAGCACAGGTGAGTAGTTGGTATCTGGATGAAGCTCATTTTCAGTACATCTAACAAATGCCATTTTCAGGTGCCAGTTATAAGAGGGTTGACCATTAAGTACGCAGATTGTAAAATTTGATACAGTAGCCAGTTAAAACTAATTTTACTTATTTTTACACAACGGAGGGCATCGTTTTTCTTGGTGTTTTTCCCCAAATAAAACGTATGAGTAATGGGTAAGCTCTGAGGACCACACTCATTTAAACCTGAGGGCGTTATGTTTTTGAGGTGTTGTGTAGATAGCTAGATATGGCATTACATCTGAGGAACATATACAATTTTATTGCACCTGCGCAATAATCAAACAAAACATCAATCACTCATTAAAAATAAAATAAAAGACCAGCCTGGCGACCCAGGTCCCATGTTTAACGATGAGCCCCTAGGTCAGCAGCCCCCATGGCTCCCCCCCCCCCACCTCTTGGCGGCCCTGCTTGCGCCCATAAACACTCGTATAGAAACTAAAAAATACCAGCACTAATTGGAGTAAAATGCATATTCGAACGAACAACTTTATTCACTCTATACAAAAGATTACAACGGCGTCTATGCATTTCCAAAAAGGTTTGAAGAATTATCACTTTTTCATAGTTAGGTTGGTGACACATGTAAGCTTCATTGGACAAAATTGTAACACTAGCTACGGTTTATAGAATGAAAAATCAATGTTTTGACGGCAATGTAGCAATGAAGCTATAGTCCATGGATGTATAAAACAAAGTAACAAACCTCATATCAAAACTGCTATGAGGTTTTTTATGATGTATTGTAGATCATGCGCATGTGTTAAGAAAAATTGCCGATTGTTTCTGCTGCGATCCTTTGAAGAACTATTGGCGCAGTGTTTATATGTACCTTCGAGTAGAATCACCTACGGTAATTGCAGAGCATCCATCTCTGTCATTACGAAGCAGAGAGATGGATAAGTACTCAAAGCTATCTTATGAGTACTCAAAGCTATTCTGTTCAAGATAGCTTCAGTACTCATATTTCGATTTCTGATTCCTTGTAAGGCAAACATTTCATTAATTTTGAATAGCCCTGAACTTGCTAATGCATTGTCCTCATTGCTGTCATAAGAATGCACATCATTAGCTGGTGTGCTTAGTGAAGAATTCGTGGCATCACCTGCATCTGAGCATGGTGTACAAGGGCTGGTGCATTGTTGGGAAAGGCTACTAGGACCTGCACAGCCTTGATCGTGATAGGATACTTCAGGATTGCACTTACGCAGTGATCTCAAACAAATTGAGACAATTGCAGCATGCAAGATCTTCGCTTTGAAACGAGAGAGATAGATGCTCTGTAATTACTGTAGGTGATACTACTCGAAGGTACGTATAAACACTGCGCCAATGGCTTGTCAAAGGATCGCAGCAGATTTGGTCGGCATTCAAATTTTAATTAACATTTGCACATGATCTAAAAATCAAATCACAGTTTTAATAGCAGCGGATATCGTGCGGAATAGGATGCATTATTCATGTACCGTATACATGCAATTTCGTTGTATTCATTATCTAAAATGTACAAGCACAAGTCCGAGTGGCAGAAAAGAAAGGAAAGGGTAGTAAGAGAAGAGAACCTACAAAATGACAAAAAACATTGAAATGCTTAGACTTTGTCACGCACACGATCACCGACATAGCTAGGAACGATGTCACCAACATAGCTAGGAACGACTTCACCAACATAGCTTGGGACGATCGTGACCTACATAACGATTCCAGTGCCGAGCATGAAATTGCAGAACACCACTCTTCTAGCTGAAGCTGTAAATGCACATAGTAATGAAGCATGTCCCAGACCTGGACGTGTCCCCACCTTATTGGCTCAGCCAATAGCGATAGTTGAGCACCATGCTGTAGCTGAGAAGATACAGCATGTGAGTCTTCATGATTATGATGTAGGGTTAATAGAGAATAAAGTGCCATCACAGCTCAAGTGAGAGAAGCAGTTCAGTGTGACTCTGACAACTTTCCAACACATTTTCCTCATGATAAGAAATGATAATTTCCTTGGTATATTGGAATTGATCAGCCACTATGATTCCATCCTTGAAGAACACTTAAACAAGGTCAAGACAAGTCAAAATTCCAAATGTCAATTGCAAGTCCATTACCTCTCCCCTGATGTCAAAATGAATTTATAAAGTGCTGTGCTGATAAAGTTACTGAATGCATTCTAAAAGAAAGGGAAACTGCAAAGTACTATTCAATAATTGTTGATGCTACTCCTGATTCTTCTCACATAGAACAAACTGTTTTTTTTTGCACTATGTCCACTTGAATACTGAAGGTGACAAACAACTTGGTTTTGCAAAGGTTCTTGGAATTTGTAGACTGCAAGAAAAAAACTGGAGAGGCAATGGCAAAATTGATCCTTGATACACTTACCAAGCACAACATACCAATTGCAGACTGTCGTGGACAATGATATGACAACGGAAGCAATATGAGTGGCTCGTACAAAGGTGCTCAAGCTCATAGATAAACCCACTAGCTAAATTTGCCCCTTGCGCCTGCCACAGTTTGAATCTTTGTGGTGTTCATGCTGCAGAATGTTGTCCAGATGTAATAACTTTCTTTGGAGTGGTTCAGAAACTATATAATATTATATTACATCAGCTCTAGTTCCCAAAGATGGGAGATCTTAACAAAAAGCATTGGTTGTTCTATCCTCAATTTTTCAGATACTCGTTGGTCTGCTCATGTTGATAGTGTTAGGCCTTTTGCAGCTCACTTGCCTGGGTTAAAGGAAGCAATTGTACTAATACAAGAATTAAATCTGACAGCAGTAACTCGGATTCATTTGATAGTACTCTGATGGCTTCAATCTGGTTTATGGTACTCACTGCAATAAACTTTAAAAGCACAGTTCTACAAGCCAGAAATGCGACGCTTGATGTGGAAGTGGATAACATACAAAGTCTCATTCAAGACCTCAAACATTTAAGAGACAGCTGGGATACAATTTTAGCTGAAAGCAAGCTTGTTGCAGGAGGTATGAGTGTGAGGATGTCACTAATAACAGCTGAAAAAAGGTGCAGTGAAGAAAAGGCTTCCTGATGATACACAGGAAAAATATATAGAGTCTGATCCAGAAAATCATTTCAAGCATAATATTTTTACACCCTTCTGGACTGCGTTATTGGAAATTTGACGACCAGTTATGAGGCCGTCAAAGAGTTAGTTGCTCTGTTTCGATTTGTATGGGCCTATCAGATTATGGATGAGGAGGAGTTACGAAGCAAAGCTGGAGCTATGTTTGAGAAGTACTGTGCAGACATGTAAGAGGATTTTGTAACTGAGATGTTACAATTGAAAGCTATCCACACAGCCAATCGGTGAAATCAGTCTATCTCCCCTTGATTTGTTAAATAGTCTCCACGAGATGAGACTTGATGCTTTTTTCCGAATATAATGGTTGTCCTACGAATTTTCTGCACACTTCCAGTTTCTGTAGCACAGGCGGAACGCTCATTTAGTACATTGACATGAGTTAAGAATGTACTAAGATTGACAATGTAGACTGACAAGCTTGGGAGTTTTGGCAGTAGAGGCACATCTAGCTAAGACTACAAATTTGGATGCGGTTTTGAACGTTTTGCAGGCAGTAAAGCGCATAAAGCATGTATGATTACTGTCTAAATTCTGTCATTGTGTGAGAGATTAATGACTAGTTGTGCATGTGCACAATGCAGTAGTTTGAAGAATAATATACATATATATTGTATAATATATGGGATTGTTTCTGAGAAAAGCACATATTATAAAAAAATTATATATCAATTCAAACGTAATACCATTTTTATAACTTTAAAAAATATTATGCGTTAGGTCCCTTTTCTCGCGGACCGGAAACGATCCCATATATTATAATATATTATATCAATCACAATATATCGCCACATGAACTAACAACCCAATACACAAAAGCTATATACTTCCCTCCTGTATGGTATTTTATATCTACCAAACCCATCCCAATGGGGACCATTAACTAAATGGGGCCCAGAAGGACTATGTAGCCCTGGGGCCCGTAGTCCCTAATTTTGACAAATTTTAAATCATAATAGCACTGCCTCATCACTTAAAATCATTTCAGTCCAACATAACCCGCTGCGCGACTTTAGACGCTTACAGCTGGTAATCAGATAAAGAACTAGGTGATTGACTTTTGTGGTAACACAGGTTTTTGATAATCCATGATATTCACTACTATTGTGCATTGTACAATGGATGTCAGTGTTTAGATAATCTACAATGAATAGTTGTGCATTTGAACAATCAATGCATGTATAACAACTGTTAAATAACATTATCAACATGTATGTATCCATGCACTCATGGTTTATATGACCTATCTGGGTGTAAGAGTGCATTATGCTTATATCTACAGTGCACAACCTGATCTAATGACCTGTCCATGCACTGATATGGCATATTAAATGAACTAATTTTTTACGTTGATAGGTTATCATAAAACTTATCAGTGCATTGATCCTTACATGCTATTATTAGATCATTCATAAGACATGATTGCTTATGACAAACAATGATATGCATTGATATGCATAATGCATGCATAAAGATATACATAAACTACTATATGAAAAAATGAGCATACCTGTACATTTATGAAGTGGAAGGTACTGAATTCAAAGGTGAAATTTTTGCTTTCCACTGATGAATGTTAGTCAAACATTTGTATTCCTGTGGCACATATTGATATGGTCCCCCACCTGTTTTACCTAGTCTCTGAGTACAAAACACATCAAACTGTTTTGGAGGTAAGATAAATACAAAATCAATAGCTTTGAAACCAGCAGTTTTGAAAGTTTCACACAAGAAATTCAATTTCTTGGCATTGATTGGATGATTAATACTCCTTGTTATTTGGAGAAAGTAAACAGCTCTATTAACAATGATAATGCAATCTATAGCAGGATAGTGTAACTTTGCACGTAGCAATGTAGTTTCCGATGAATTCATTTGCTTTAAATCTTGTAGGAGTGAGGCATCATTGATTTGTACTTCATTATGCAGCTGATCAATGGCAACCATTTTATTTTTGCTGTTTTTTAAATTTAAAGAAAAAAGTTCAAGATACTTGATACGGTTTCCCAATGAATCAATGCAGTATTTTTCATACAGAGACCCCCATAATTCTGCCACTGCCTCATCTGGTTCTGAATTAAGAATCCTTACAAGAGGCTCATTACAGCACTTCTTAAACTGTTCATGCAACAAACGCAATGTAACATCAGAAGACGGATAAATTGTAAAACTGTTATCTTGTATTAGGGTGGTGGAAGGAGTGAAGATAAGGTAGGTTGAACTGCATCTTCTGGATTTCACAAGCATACGAAGCATTGAATAATTACCTGATTGCAAAGCGTTATAAATTTCTAAGGCACCTTTACATACTTCTTCCTGCATTTCATAAAAACAATCGCTGGAACTCATGGTAGAATCAAACACAAAACGAATCAGTGGTCCCACTATATCAAATCGAGACTTACAAGCACTCAGATCCAAATCACTGTAACATTTCTCATATATATCTAACAATTCCGTTGCAATAACTTTTTCAATATTATCATCAAATTCTTGAAGCTCTTCCTCACTGTACTTGTCTAAACTTGCTAAGCATTTACCATCCCAACAACCTGGCCATGGCATATAGTAAAATGTACATCTTTTCTTCTTGAAAAGATTATAATTGGCTTCATCAGGTGATGTGGTAAGTACGACCACACTATCTCGGGGATACCAATTCATATAGCCACCATGCTCTTTTTCATCCATAAAATACCACAATCGTTTATTTGTAGGTAGCATATTGATATAATCCGTTAGAGTCAAACTATTTTTGATAATTTTTACAGATGCCACTTGTCTTGAATTCATATCAATTATAAAATACACACCCGGCACTGACACAATAATTAAAGTGTTATCCACCATTGTCAAAACTTTTGCAAGTGCATAGGAAATAAAATTGCTTTTCCCAATTCCAGAAGCCCCAGTAATCAGGATGCGATGCATATCACCCACATCCTCTCTTGTAACCTCTGTTATATAGTTCCAAAGAATCTTATATGCATGACGAATGTAAACAGATTTCAGGAATTTAAATGGTGATGGTATTCTTGGATCTGAATTTAAAACGTTCCCAACTTCTAAATTCGACTGCAGAAGATTATTAACAAAAGGTTTCCACTTGACCGTTTCATCTAAAACTGATGATAAAATACATTAAAATTAGAAACTGCATGCTAAATACATAATCATTTTAATTGTAAAAGTTATGCATCATTGTTACGTACCGGACGTTTCGCTAGAAACTTCCATATAGGAATTGAGTTGGACAATGAATCTCACTAAAAATACACGACCCGTCTCTAACAAGACTCCCAACGATTCGATCGTTTAACTTGTTATAGCAATCGAACTAGAAGTCAAAAAAAAGCAGTTTTGTCTTTGTTTTATGTCACAGAACAGCACGACTGTAGATAAAAAAAGAGTACTGCCCGTCCTCATACCCAGTCCCGGAACATGGTCTCCTCCTTCTTGGCAACGCATAATTCGGGATAGGAACACGTTTAAACAATGAAAATTTCACCAATAGCTTCAGAATAGGCTGGAAGAGAGACAGCCGCTTTCATATTAAATAGTCAATGTTATATTTTGGAAAACAATTGTTTATACGATATATGTAAGATCTACTGTGGTTATAAACTCAGGAAAAAAAAAGTCTATACGGTCTATGAAAGATGCATAATTAGGTAGCTTGTAGGATGTAATTATAGATATCTAAAAAGAACAACATCTGGTGCTTCAAGAACGCGAGTGGTATTATAAAGAGCCAGAAAAGAAACGGTCCGCAAAAATGCAACGACATTGGGGGAGTCCTGAATCTGCTTGCTTGGTGAAGAGTGCAGTACGTGAAGGCTATGCGTACCATGCAAACCAAACGAGGCCATCGAAAGATTACTACCGATAAAGTTATTTGAAGGTACTTAAATGTAGCTACCTACTCTTATAACATTGGCTAAACATTGCATAAGTTTTGCCTTTTGTCAGAGCCATTACGTGATGTTGGAATAGACCTTAGTTTCATTCCAGTGTCCGCTGCCAATCAGATGCATGCAGTTAATGTTTGAACTCTCTAGTTTACGCAAGTCTGACGCAAGATTTAGCAAATCTCATATGCATTGTGTAACTAACTATATGAGCTCAGCAATCATAGTGAAATGCTGATATATCATCAGTGTGGCTTCAGTTACACCTGAGGTTACTAGCATAGTGTGATTGCATGGCATGAAACTAATTTTCCATTTTAGTGGGAAACTGTGTTGAAGCAATCGCTGATATCATCAGTGCATTGATATGATGGCTTCAGTTACACCTGAGGTTACTAGCATAGTGTGATTGCATGGCATGAAACTAATTTTCCATTTTAGTGGGCAACTGTGTTGGAGTTTAAATGAGAATAGCTTTCAAGCCTATAGGCATATGGTTTTGCACATACATAATCTTGCATGTATGCACTTCCTTTTGCACTGTATCTACTCTGTACGAACCAAACGATATCGTACTAAACGAGTATAAAGGTGTAAAGAGTAAAGTAAAGCGATTTGAAGCAATACCGAGGCAGTTGAACAATTTATATCTGAGAAAAAATAGTTGCCAAATAAGAGGGAAGACCCTCTAAAGCATATAACAACACCAACCTGCGCATATGCAAAACTACCTAGCATGACAACTGATCTGATGTTACAACATGTGTCTGATCTTATATAGTTAAAGGTTTCAACGCGTTTTCTCCAATGCTCATTTTGTGTTGGGGAGAGCACAATGTTCGGTCTTGTGATCAGCAAGCAACTGATGCAAGATCAAGTTGCTTCTCTTTGGAAAAGATCTACTGACCTGCATGCTTGCAGTTGATCAGGAAACAGGAGCATAATCTTGTACATAAAAGCATAAAAGTCAACTTTTTAAGTGGTATCAAGCTAAACTTCTTTAGCCAGCATTCAGACCATATTGATCAATTCTTGATTTTACATTTTGATTTTATTGTTGTAAGGTTCATATCAATACTATTTCTTTTTTCTGTGTACACTAATAGTAATGCCTGCAACATATTTGGGTTACATGAACATTTTAATAATGAACAATATTCAAATGAAACAGAACTTGATCATTTTGGCTTGAAATCTTTACTTTGATAATCATTAAAATTCATTATATTTTGTAGCATATAATACAACCAATTGCACTGTCGCAAGTCTTGCTAGAGACTTCCATATAAGTTTTTGACCCCGACTATGAATTTAATTAAAATCCCACGACCCTACCGTAGCTTCGCTCCCGACGATCGGATCGTCTAACTTGGTGCGGCAATCGATCTAAAAGACAAAACTGAGTAGTTTCATTTTTGTTTCATGTTGTAGAACCGCGTGGTTGTCGAGAACGAAAAATACTGCTGCCCTCGTTCCCCTTCCAAAAATAATGGGCGGGTCGTCTTCTGCTTCTGCTTCTTCTTGGGAACTCATAACTCCGGACAGGAACACTTTTAAGCAATGAAAATTGCACCAATAGCTTTAGAATTTGCTGGATGACTCGCCTTAGTCGATGTTAGGCTTTGATACACAAAAGCCTAAAAGCCTATATACGGTCTTATCATTTCTAATTAAGCAAAAGTACCTAGAAAATTTTCACAATACGTCTGAATACGTCTGGATTGAATTAAATCGGTTAAAAGGGGGGAAACCTGCGATGCAACAGTGATTTGGGTGTTAAAAAAATTAAGGAACCAAGTAAATAAAAACATTCTCTCTGAGAAAGTTGGAGGGATATAGGTTTTGCAGGTAAATAGTATACTGGTGTAAAAAGCAAGGAAACAAGTTTTATCAGATAGGAAAATGTAATAGTCCTATATTTAGCACAGAAACAGCATATGCCTTAGTCGAAGTGTGCTAAATATAGGACTATTACATTCTCCCTTCTGATAAAACTTGTTTCCTTGCTTTTTACACCAGTATACTATTTACCTGCAAAACCTATATCCCACCAACTTTCTCAGAGAGAATGTTTTTATTTACTTGTAGCATTTATTAATCACAATTTAATGTCTACATGACCCCTATTTTAAACCACTGTGAAGTAACTAAACCATTCGCTATGAGAAAGTTGGGATTTGAAGGCAATGGTAGTGTAAAAAACAGTCCGTAATAGTCAGGGAAAATGTTATAGCCCGTTTGATGTTCATGTGCTAAATATAGGACTGACATTTTCCCTTACTATTACATACCCTTGATTCCTTGCTTTTTACACCACCATAGCCTTCAAATCCTACTTTCTGATAGAGAATGTTTTTAGTTGCTTGTTTCAGTCAAAGTTCTCATTTACCCTATCATTGCTGCACATGTGGCTATTGAAGGCATGCCGTTTATTGTTTTCATTAAATGCTCAGGCAGCAACCAATTTTTGTGTTTGTGTGCTAAATATAGGACTATGACATGTTCCCTTACTATTACAGACCCTTGTTTCCTTGCTTTTTACACCACCATTGCCTTCAAATCCTATATCTCACCTACTTTCTCATAGAGAATGTTTTTAGTTGCTTGCTACAGTCAAAGTTCTCAATAGCCCTATAATTGCTGCACATGTGGCTACTGAAGGCATGCCGTTTATTGTTTTCATTAAGTGCTCAGGCAGCAACCGCTTTTTCTCGAAACCCCCCAGGCAG
Source organism: Eunapius fragilis (assembly GCA_963681505.1). NCBI lineage: Eukaryota > Metazoa > Porifera > Demospongiae > Spongillida > Spongillidae > Eunapius > Eunapius fragilis. The sequence continues at coordinate 5,846,821 of OY811972.1, read as the reverse complement.
ATGGTTTTAAAACTTACTCCTACTCAAAGAGCAATCATTGTACATCTCCTTTGTGTTTAGGGAGTGCTGGGGCTTATTTTCTGGTGAACGAACGACACCGTTAGACAGGACAATGTAACTATTGAATAATGCACGTGCGCCACACCCATATGTATAAATTTCATACACGACGACATGGGAAACATGCAATGTCATGTCCAAATGTTCTGTCAGAGAGTATGTGGTCATAAATGAACTGTTTAAGATAAAAGTAAATAGAAAACCTTCTCTATCAGAAAGTTGATGGGATATAGGATTTGAAGGCAATGGTGGTGTAAAAAGCAAGGATACAAAGGTATGTAATAGGAAGAGAAAATGTCATAGTCATAAATATAGCCGAGACAATCCATGGTAGACATCACAACTTTTGCCACGACATTCTCAAATCTTTTTAATTTTAATCTAATAGGGTGTATAGAGATTAGTTATTATGCAGAGTTTCACTTTCTGATTCACTTCGGTTAATTGGCAATATTTCGTCAACGTTGTAGATGCCATGAAATTATGTGATTACTATCACTGTTTTGCAAAGCTATAGAAATGTGTCAAAATAGTTTTAATTGAAACTGTTTCTAACACTACAATGCACTTATCTCATGGATGTACACACATGTATGTATTGTGAGATAACCTTAATAAGTTTAATATTTTGACTAGTTGTTTTACACTTGTCTATTTATCTCAAAACACCATAATTCTTTTTTATATATCAATTTTACCACGTGACGAGATAGGTTGTGAGGTAGTTAATTCATTAAAATTAATTTTGGGTATCCGTTCCGCTGGTAAGTTATAAATGGATTTGTGTCAAAAACTTGATGTTTATTTGAACTGCCGCTTGACCACAAAGTTTACACAGACATAATGATGCTATTAAAACAATGGAACTACGCTAAAAGAGCGTAGCCCAAGTTGCGAAAGAACGGGAAAGGCACGTTACACTGTGCGCTAAGCTTCGTACGATTGCTAATATGCACTTCTAAAAGCATGCATGACATGCATGGTGATGCACCGATTACGATACAACAATAGCAGCGCGCGCTGCTCTTGAACAATGCAACAAGCTGCTATTATAAACAATTGCGCTTTTACTAAGCGCAGTGCGGGGAACCGAGCTGTGCAGTGCATTGCATTGTTAAGAAGGCTTCAATTGTTCTGAGCGTGCCTAATCCCTAGCAAGACTGTACATGGCGGACGGGGGAATCCCCTCGCAAACCACCAAGGCCTTGTTGGAAATGCCAGTGTAGTACAGGGGGAGGGTCAGGTTCAGTATAGTATGCATTGTGTGACATTTGAACAAAAGACCCTGCAGTTCAATTTGAACTAAAGAGCCCGCACTCCGCAACCAAACGTACACTATACAAGGTTCGTCAAATAATACATTAGCATGCACTAGCATCGATCTGAGGAATCATGAGTAGTACAAGAGCGCCGCAGGACCCTTTATTTCACTTGCAACAGATATACTGCTGTGATCCATTTCGGAGACATAAGAAGCAAATTGTGAAGGATTTACGTGTTGTTGGCTCAAAGGAGCTTGCTTCTACTGTAGTCAAACTTTATCCTGGTAAGTATACATAAAAAAGGATTCACAATACACCCTAGCTATGTATATACGTTACATAATCTTGTAGGTCAAAAGCTATGTTCAAATTGCCGAAAAGCTGTAACGGCTCAAGAGGCGGTTCAAGAGGGACACAGTTCTCCAGAGTCTGGTTCCCCTGATTTTCAGGAAGCTGGACCATCTCACAGTGCTGACCCAGATGTTGTTGGAGAAAGTGAAGTGTCATTTGAAAAGCTAAATGAATGTGCAGCAATCCTGGGAGAATCACCTGTGCAACTGAGGAGAATGAAGAGGTCAAAAGCATACAAGAGGCAAAAATCTCAGATGTTGCAGCATTCGGTTGTAAGAAATTTGCAATCCCTATGTCCAGATGATAGCACTATCCAGGAGCCCCAGTTCAGCTGTGATGGTGATGAAATGATCCAGCAACTCAAAAAGAAGTTATTGAGTTGTGAAACAACTGGACAAAACGTTCAAGTCCTGACTGTACTGCCAAAAAGCTGGAGCATTCAAAAGATAATAGAAGAGTTTGGAGTAACTAATAATTTGGCAAGAAAGGTAAAGGAATTAGTCCAAGAGAAAGGCATTCTTTCTACCCCAGATCCTCGAGCTAGGCCTTTTCCACAAGAAATTGTAGATCGTGTGACCTCCTACAAGAGTGAGGACATCAGCAGAGTAATGCCAGGAAAGAAGGACTGTGTCTCTGTTATGGTACATGGGCAGCGTATATCAAGACAAAAGTACTTGATTCTTTCCAATCTAAAAGAAGTATATCAGAAATTTAAGGATGCGTTTCCAGAAACTGACATTGGCTTTTCCAAGTTTGCATCCTTAAGGCCAAAGGAGTGTGTACTTGCAGGAGCAAGTGGAACCCACAGTGTGTGTGTATGCACAATTCACCAAAACATCAAGCTCACATGATCCATGGTGCCAAACTTGGGCACCTCACCGCAGAATCGGGTCATCCATTGACAAGCTGTAAAGAGTGCTTAGCAAACATCACCTGCAATCCTGTAACTATAGCATATTTCCTTGGATCTTGTGAGTATTGTGGTTCATTGGATGATTTCAGAGAATGGTTGATCCAGATCTTCGCCCACCATATGATTGATGAGGTGCAATACCAACAATGGACCACAACAGATCGATCAAATTTAGAAACACACATTGACACAACTGAGGAATTTGTAGATTCATTTTGTGAAAAGCTGCAAATCTTGAAAAGACACGACTTCATTGCTAAACAACAGTCACTATATCTCACACAAAGGAAAGAGTCGCTATTGGACAATGAATACATTGTAATGGCTGATTTTGCAGAAAACTATACCTTTGTACTACAGGATGCGGTGCAGGGATTCCACTGGAATAATGCTCAAGCAACAGTACACCCATATGTGTGTTCTTACCGAAGACTCGGTGTCATTAGCCATATATCTTTTGTCATCATTTCAGACTGCTTAAATCATGATACCATGGCAGTTCACTTATATCAAAAACATCTGATATCTTTTCTTACCAACCAATTTGGGCATTCTCCGGTCCGAATGATCTACTTTTCTGATGGAGCGTCATCACATTACAAAATTGCCAACTTATGCCATTATGAATCTGACTTCGATGGGATCAAAGTCGAATGGCACTTTTTTTGCCACTTCCCATGGCAAGGGACCATGTGATGGTGTTGGGGGGACTGTCAAAAGATCTGCAGTTCGCGCCAGTTTGCAAAAACCATACAACGATCAAATAATGACCCCTAGGCAATTATTTCAATACAGTAAGGAAAACGCAGCTGGAGTACACTACTGTACTAACAAAGAGTATAATTAAGAAGGTACACTTTTAGAAGCTAGGTTTAATTCAGCAAATACCATTATTGGTACTAGAGGTCTACATGCATTTATGCCTATAAGTTTGAACCAACTGGAAGTGAAAGTGTACTCCACCTGTGCTGAGGCTAGAATAGTATGCGTAGACGCTGCTAGTCAGGATAACTTGACATTAGAGAATATTAAGGGATTTGTAACCTTAGTATATAACAATAAGTGGTACCTAGCTGTTACATTGCAAACATTCCCCGATACAGAAGAAGTTGAAGTCAGCTGTCTTGAACCAACTGGCCCAGCACGATCTTTTGTTTATCCGCAGACTCAAGATATTCTAGTTATTCCAGCTTCAGATGTTCTAACTCTTGTTGACCCACTCATCAACAGTATTGCTAGATGCTACAGACTTAGTGATACTGAATCACTCAAGGGTTCAAGAGTTCTTCAATTAAGACTGAGTAGTTAGTTCGTTTTTTTTTTTAAAGCAATAGCACGTTTATCTTTATTCACATGATGTGATCTTTTGTGCACATGTATATCATTAAATAAATATTAGCACGCACTACGCTTAGAGCGCTAGTATTGTTGTATCGGAATCGAAGCGTCATGCATGTTTATAGGCATACGAGGCTTAGCGCACATCCTTCGCAAACTTGGTCTACGCCCTTTTAGCGTAGTTCCATTGTTTTAATAGCATCGTTATGTCTGTGTAAACTTTGTGGTCAAGCGGCAGTTCAAAGAAACATCTAATTTTTGACATAAATCCATTTATAACTTACCAGCGGAACGGATACCCAAAATTAATTTTAATGAATTAACTACCTCACAACCTATCTCGTCACGTGGTAAAATTGATATGTAAAAAAGAATTGTGTTTTGAGATAATTAGACAAGTGTAAAACAACTAGTCAAAATATTAAACTTATTAAGGTTATTTCACAATGCATACATGTGTGTACATCCATGAGGTGAGTGCATTTTAGTGTTAGTAACAGTTTCAATTAAAATTATTTTGACACATTACTATAGCTTTGCAAAACAGTGATAGTAATCACATAATTTCATGGCATCTACAAAGTTGATGATATATTGCCAATTAACCGAAGTGAATCAGAAAGTGAAACTCTGCATAATAACTAATCTCTATAAGCCCCATTAGATTACTGAAAAATAAATAAGATTTGAGAATGTCGTGGCAAAAGTTGTGATGCTCTACCATGGATTGTCTCAGCCCGTTTGTAGCATATACTATGTTCGTGTGCTAAATATAGGACTGACATTTTCCCTTACTATTACAGACACTTGTTTCCTTGCTTTTTACACCACCATTGCCTTCAAACCCTATATCCCACCAACTTTCTCATAGAGAAGGTTTTTTATTTACTGATTTCATCCATTTTTTCTTTGTTCGTGCACATTGATCCATAATGTTCAGCCACCAATGTCATATTGTAAACCTGGCTTAGTAAGAGTAGGTAGCTACATTTACATACCTTTGAATAACTATTGGTTTACTCTTTTGATGGCCTCGTTTGGTTTTGCAGGGTACACTTAGCCGTCCCGTACCGCACTCTCTTCACCAAATGAGCCGATTCAGGACTCTACCAATAATGTTGCCTTTTAGCAGACCGTTTCTTCACGGGTTTCCTTGATGCCGCCATTTGTACTTTAAGATATCTAAAATGTTATCTAATTTGCATCTTACATATACTGTATAGTCGATTGTTTACCAAAATATAACATAAGCTATTTTATATGAAAGCGGTTCTTCCAGCCTATTCTGGAGCTATTGGTGAAATTTGGATTGTTTAAAAGTGTTCCTATCCCAAGTTATGTATTGCCAAGAAGAAGAAGAAGAAGGAGACCATGTTCCGGGACTAGGTACAAGGGCGGGCAGTACCTTTTTGTTCTCTACAACCACGCAGTTCTGTGACATAGAAAAAAGTACGAAACTGCTGATTTTTGACTTCTAGTTCGATTGCTATAACAAGCTTAACAATCCGATTGTCAGAAGTCTTGTTAGAGACAGGTCGTGTATTTTTAATGAGATTTATAGTCGGGGTCAAATCCTATATGGAAGATACTAGCAAAACTTCCGATATAAGGGTGGAAACGAGAGTCTCAAACAAATACACCTGTGCTGCCTTTTCAATGGAGTTCTTGACATGCTTTGCAATAAACATATGCAATGACAGTGTTTGATTTCCCTATAAGTTTCTGCAGAGCATGCAGATGCAAGTACAAGAAACAGCAGTAAAGAAAAATTGCATACATATGATGATGGCTTTCATTGCAGCAGTTATCCTATCCTGGCATGAAAAAGACAGTAAAGATGCACCTACACAAACACCATGTCAGTTAATGGGTCCCGACTAGAACACTACTAGAACACTACTTGAATGTGTTTTGTCGAAAACAAAAAGAATAGTGTGTTTTTTGTTTTCCATGTATACATATACATTATGAGAGGACCACTTCCCTATGTAAAAATCTGCCATATACAAAGTGTTGGCACGACACGCAGAAAATAAACCCCATTACACCCTACACAGAACCAAATACAGCCGTCTCTTGAGTGCACGTTTCTGAAAGAATTTTTGCAGTTGGCCCGGCGGATTTCGCAAAAAAGCCTATTGACACAAACTCAAATAAAGTGCATGTAGTCTCGACCCTCTCTTCTCGCGTATGTACATACAACAAAGATAAAATTTATACTGTTTTAGTCCTCGCTGGACATCTGACCAAAATATCCACTCACAGTGAGTCTACATTGTATGGATAAGCCACATTCCTGTGCCATGTAGGGTTTGGTTGCATGTCTTCAAGTAGGGGATGGGGACAATACCTAATGTCAAACTTTTCAATGGAATGAAACAGCCGTGTTGCATGTTATTTATTATTAATAACAATTAAAACAGCATCGTCGAAGCCAGTGGAACTAAATCAGTGAGAACAAAGAATTCAACAAACTCAAGTGGCAGGACTTTTTGATGCAGATATATTTGGAATTCTTAACAATGTGGTTAGTAATGAAGACCTGGCTTTGCATTCACGGCCAAGAAAACATGTGGAGCACTGAAGTTAATTTTCACAGAGATGATGTGTACAAAAATAATGTTCCAATGCAAAGATATGTTGTGTGCAATGAGCAATTTATTATCTTTCTAAACACAGTCCCACATACTGTTAAATAGAATTCTCCGAATTCTTATAGAATAACATAGTGCTAGTAAACACACATACAACTGGGTTTAGTCCTAGTCAATTAAAGGTAGATATTAATATCAAACCTACAAACTAGATTATTTTTGACTAAATCATAACCGGCTGTATATTAACATACCTTCTTCTTGATGGGACGGATGGACGGATGGACGGATGGACGGATGGACGGATGGACGAATGGACGGATGGACGGATGGACGGATGGACGGATGGACGGATGGACGACGGATGGACGGATGGACGGATGGACGGATGGACGGATGGACGGATGGACGGATGGACGGATGGACGGATGGACGGATGGACGGATGGACGGATGGACGGATGGACGGATGGACGGATGGACGGATGGACGGATGGACGGATGGACGGATGGACGGATGGACGGATGGACGGATGGACGGATGGACGGATGGACGGATGGACGGATGGACGGATGGACGGATGGACGGATGGACGGATGGACGGATGGACGGATGGACGGATGGACGGATGGACGGATGGACGGATGGACGGATGGACGGATGGACGGATGGACGGATGGACGGATGGACGGATGGACGGATGGACGGATGGACGGATGGACGGATGGACGGATGGACGGATGGACGGATGGACGGATGGACGGATGGACGGATGGACGGATGGACGGATGGACGGATGGACGGATGGACGGATGGACGGATGGACGGATGGACGGATGGACGGATGGACGGATGGACGGATGGACGGATGGATGGATGGATGGATGGATGGATGGATGGATGGATGGATGGATGGATGGATGGATGGATGGATGGATGGATGGATGGATGGATGGATGGATGGATGGATGGATGGATGGATGGATGGATGGATGGATGGATGGATGGATGGATGGATGGATGGATGGATGGATGGATGGATGGATGGATGGATGGATGGATGGATGGATGGATGGATGGATGGATGGATGGATGGATGGATGGATGGATGGATGGATGGATGGATGGATGGATGGATGGATGGATGGATGGATGGATGGATGGATGGATGGATGGATGGATGGATGGATGGATGGATGGATGGATGGATGGATGGATGGATGGATGGATGGATGGATGGATGGATGGATGGATGGATGGATGGATGGATGGATGGATGGATGGATGGATGGATGGATGGATGGATGGATGGATGGATGGACACAATAATCACATACCATCCAAATCCATCTTCCTAGCAAGTCTTTTTCTGGCAGCAGTGAAAAGAGTACACGCAGCTTGGTATATTTCATATGCAGATTTGTAATTGGCAGCAAAAATGTCCAGCATTTCAGGCCTGGCCTCCTGCATTTTAGCCTCAGCAGCCAGCATTTTAGCCTCAGCCTCCTGCACTTTAGCCTCAGCCTCCTGCACTTTAGCCTCAGCCTCCTGCACTTTAGTGTCAGCCTCCTGCACCTTAGCCTCAGCCTCCAGCATTATAGCCTCAGCCTCCAGCATTTTAGCATCAGCCTCCAGCATTTTAGCCTTAGCCTCCAGCATTTCAGCCTTGGCCTCCCTGACCTGCTCAGCCTCATCCCCATTCTGCCTAGCCTCCGTCTGAGTCTCCATCTCCTCCGCCAGAGCATTTATATGCTATATAGGACAACACAAATATGAATATGACATATGAGCTAAGCAACCTACAAAAAGTGTACAAGAATAAGGCTTCACTAGGGCAAACAATGGAAAGCACAATGGAGAATGAGAGCCCTGGCAGTTCAATTGGATTAACGGTATTCCTCCAATACTTCATCGGGCCATGCCAACACTGGAGCTGGAGGAATACCGTTAATTTTATTTCAAATAAATGAGTTCATGGTTTAGTGCATACATGATGGGTGTGTCGTGCTGACAGTAAAACAGCTGTTTTTCTCCTACGCAAATTTACACTCACTTCATCAACATCAGATGGCGTACGGGGTTGGGATTTCAGAGGCATATTGTAGTTGGGCACAGGTGCAGGGAACAGGTGTGCTGCTGAGTGAGGGGATGCACGGTGCATAAAACAATAAATAACACAAGGTTCTAAGACTAAATCAAATACTGTATATCTGCACCACTACAACAGGTAGAAAAAAAACATTGGATCACTAACATAATTTATAATCATGCATCTCATGAGATTCAGAATAAAAATAGATGCTAATACTTTTTTGGACATTAACAAACATTGTGTTCTTCTCCACAACACAAGATGCAAATGTAAGTAATGATACTCATGACACCACAAATCTTTTTATTACTGCAAGTAATAAACGACTATCAGAGAGAAAGTCAATAATAAATCTTTCTTGAACCCCTCTCCTCCTTACCTAGCCAAATCTATTGTAATAGAGAAGCATTAACAGGATTCGTACAGGTTTGAGATTATGAAATTCCAAACTATTTAAAGACTGAAATAATTGCTTTCAAAACTTCGCATTCGAACGAGATACAATAACAGTTTGGAAAAAAAAAATGAAGTGAGATAGGAGCACTTCTTTATCCCACAAGCAAATTTTGATGCACTAGAACTATCAGGAAACATCTTTGTAAATAGTGTGCTAGTATCCTCTGAAATCTTGAATGAGTAGTACTTTTCAACAACAGTCAGTGCCCAGTAGATATCACAACAATTCACAACATGCGAATCCATGTACATGTTAGGGTGCTGCCAAATGTGATCTACAGAATAATGTTGTTTATATAGCCAAAAACCATTACAGGGGGGAACTTGCAAATGGAGACTTTTCGCAACTTGCAGATGGAGAAAATACGCAACATTCATTGCACCTTTATAATAACTGTCAGTTGATTCACCCCTGCTGACTTCAGTACAGTGCCAGCTCGGTCATAGAGAAACTTCACAGCTCGATGATAGAGAAAATAAAGCGTATACATATAGATTGGGACTAATCCAACTATTAGTTTTCATAGCGGTTGCTATGGTTTCTTTAGTTACAAATTTATACGCTTTATTTTCTCTGTGACCGAGCCAGTACTATACCACTTATAATATTCATTGGCTGCTGAAAAACATTGTAGTGCTTTGTAATCCGCCCCTTTTTTCTATTTATTTGCTAGCTTGCCTCTCCACGCATGCCTACTTCTAGCTTACCTTCATTATACAAGGCTCTGTATGTGTACCTAATACCTGTAACCTGCACACTAACTTCCAGTACCTTGCTTTTTTTACCGTGGTGGAGGGATGGACAGATTATCTATGTACCCGGGTATGTAGTCTATATCATAAATGATGAAAGTACTGCACACGCGTATAAGACATATCAATAATTAGCGCGCATCCTCCTATAACGAATGTGAATCATCTCTGAAACGAATAACGCCCATGCACTAATAGAGTGCGCACAGAAGACATATCTACTTCACTTGGTTGTTCTGGTGCAGCCAAGAAAGAGAAACAAGGCTTTTGTTGGGCTTAAGATCCATCAGATACAATGTACGTGTGCTTTGCCCTTCATGTAGGTTAGAAAAGCAGCACCACCGACATTAAAGGATTTGTTACAAATCCTAGTGTGCTTTGCTCTTGCTCGTTCGATTGCTGCTATCCAGTTTGTGTACATTTCCTTTTGTATCCAACCTATAACGAAAACACACTTACCCACCCAGCGCTTCGATAATACCTGAGATAATTATCTCTGATAACACGCACGCGCAAGAAGCACCTCCCACCGAACTCATACGGTTTGACAGTATCAAACGAGAAGCAATCGTGGTCACAATTTATTGTTATTTCACAGCTCTAGCACATACCTTTTACGCCAACGTGATTTTCCATACTTTTTCATGTTTTTGTCGCAGGGTTAAATGTAAGTTAAAGGTCTGTTAGTTCAATGTATGGATTTAGATCATAATAGTAATTAGCAACTTACATGCCCCTGAGGGACCTGGTTGATCACTGTAGGCTGCATTGGCATGAAAAGATGCAAGTATATCATCAGGTGGATTATAAGTATGTGGGGCAAACATGCAAACATAACAGCTTATTTTAGCTTCTGCTATACTTGGGTTGTGTTATTCCCTGCCTCCCCCCCCCCCCCCCCTCCCAGTATGTTCCGCACTTCTCACTTTTTTCGATTGTTCTGCATAATAGTACCAGTGGATAAAATGTATACTAGTATTAATAGTACTTTGAATATCAGATATCACTGTTGCGCTGAATGGACCCACTTTTTGATGAACATCAGTACACCATGCCGCATAGATGTAAGGTTCTCCTCAAGAAGTGCGTTTGAAATCTCCGACGATGATAAGCCGCGCTGGTAGAGGTCGATTATTCGCTGCTGTTTCTTGTACTCTGAATACACCATTACTATCATGTACTGTAAGATGGTATGAGTCTACAGCGCCTAATACATATTATTTTGAACGAAGAAGCGGCCAACTTGTACTACGCGAACTACGGTGCGCTTCAAGTTACGCTAACTCCGTTACTAAGTACCTGTAGCTACAGTATTACGCTATGATGCTAAGCTACGTTAGTTTAAACTACGCTACGTTACGGAAACGTTTTTCTGACTAGTACTGTAACTACCACAGGCATAGTGGAACTAAAGATACATAGTAGCATGTACAGGCATACATACCTTCAACAATTACTCTTCCTCTTCCTTTTCCTCTTCCTCTTCCTTTTCCTCTTCCTCTTCCTCTTTTTCTTCCTCTTCCTCTTCCTTTTAACTCTGAAACAGTGGATTGATATCACTACAACAGGCACCTCAAAATCATATACATGTACATTTAACCCTCAAAGAGATTATAAATACATTTAACCCTCAAGAGTGTATCTCATCACTGGCTTTTGGTACAGACCCTACATACAAGGGTCAGGTAACTTACCCTCGCTATCATTCCCTGCATTCAGTCATCACAAACACATGGTAATCATCCAGGAAAAGCTTTTTTTTTACCACATTTGTTAGTTAGTCAGGTGCACAGACTAACAAGTCATAAAAACATTCTCTATAGACCCTTTAGCAGCTGAATCCACATTGAATGAAACGTTAGCTTCTGTTTGCTGTATTGAAGAAGCCAAGATGGGGAACAGAACCTGATGTATGCAAGAAGCGAAAACGCCGTAATTGTTGTACAGTGTATAGATGAAAGAGGTGGAGACATAGTTACTTAACAGGAAGTAATTACATAATTCATGTCCTAGATGCCAGTTGTAATGGGTAAATAGTGCGAAACGACCGGGAATATGCAATTACTTTGCACAGTTGTATCCCCTTAACGGATAAAATAAAAATTAACAAACAGAACAAATCAATAGCGATAGGACCCTATGTATGTAGGTATCGAATTGGAACGCTCCTACCAGGAGATATAGCCATCATTTTGAACCCTACGGGGTATCGGACCTTCCAACGTTGATAGCCTGCATGTGTACGACACCAAAATGGATTTTCACATATAGTAATGGTGTGGTATTATGTGTTAAAAATAGGGACCCGATAGCGTTAATATTTCATGAGATATGTTGATTTGCTTTTTATCTACATAAATCCACAAGACCCATTTTCTCGTCCAACGTTCCAGATTATATTATACAAGAAATTTAAAACATTCTCTTTGAGAAAGTTGGTGGCATATAGGATTTGAAGGCAATGGTGGTGTAAAAAGGATCGAAACAAGGGTCTAATAATAAGGGAAAATGGAATAGTCCTATATTTAGCACACGAACAACATACTATATCCTACATATAGAAATGTGCTAAATATAGGACTATTCCATATTCCCTTATAATTAGACCCTTGTTTCCTTCCTTTTTTTACCACCATTGCCTTCAAATCCTATATGCCACCAACTTTCTCATAGAGAATATTTTATATTTACTTGTTTCATTGATTTTTATTTTTACCCGATTATGAGCCGTAGCATGTTAAGTAATCCATCTTGATATGAGACGGTTGTTGTAAAGGTATGACATACCTTTGAGTGACCTTAACTCTTTTTGCCGAGCGAGATGCACGTTCAGGACTATGGCAATATCGCTGTCTTTTAGCAGCCCGTTCCTTTTAAGGATCTGCTCGATACCTTGCGCATCGAGAGGTCCGTTTCTTTTCAGGCTCTGCTCAATAGTTTTCATGTTGAGAGGCCCGTTTCTTTTCAGGCTCTGCTTTGTAGTTCCGCTCGGGCAGAATCTAATATGTTGTCTCGAGTTTGAGGTACTTTGCTCGTCGTTTGGCTTTCTTCTTTTCCTGACGTGAAGGCATTTGGAGAAACACAACTTCACTAAGTTACAAAGAGCGTCAAACCTACAACGATCGAAGCACAAGAATGATTATAGTAAGCACGTGTATGTTATTAAATACATGTAAGTGCCCAATTTGCAAAACCGGATACATGCCACAGTTAATTACGACTACGTGTAGTGCCCAGACCGTAAACATTTGATTACATCATGTATACTACTAGTACTTCGTAATAAAGAGCGAAGTATGACCTAGTTCTTGACCACGCATAACTCGGGATAAGAACACTTTTAAGAAATGAAAATCACACCAATGGCTTCAGAATTCGTTGGCATTCTCGCTTCTGTGGTCAAAACATCTCTAGCCTACATGACATATATCGGTGGTTGTGTTAGCAAATCACGAATAGTTAAGTTTACTGCACTGACACGACTCGGATAAGAACAAGAACAAAAGACCAGGAACAAGACGAATGAGAATAATGTGGGACTGGGTACGAGTTCTCTACAACCACGCAGTTTAATGACATCAAACAAACACGAAACTGCTTGTTGTTGCCTTCTTGTACGATGATGACAACAAGGTAAGCCATCCGCTCGTCAGGAGTCTTGTTAGAAGCGGGTCGCTTTTTTAATGACATTCATAATTGGGGTCAAATCCTATATGAGAGTTACTACAGGCGTGAAAGTGATGAATGACTTGTAAGATTTACATGCGCCAATAGTTTCCTGACCTATTATTTATGCAATGCCATAAGGTTGTATTACGACAGGAGCAAAAAATAAAATAAGCCCAATTACACCATTTTTTTATATTAGTAGCTCTTGACATCATTGGATTACATTGCTTTACATGTATATTGTACTGGGATTCATACACATCAGGATGGCATCCATTTTGATTCCCTTAGGTGTTGCATGACATTAATGACAAAGTTGTGATAGAGACAACCCAAAGTGTGGGTTCTCTCTACTTTCACCTTATCCATTTCCAGCTTCCCTTTCTCATTAAGCTCACCTATTTGCTTAACGTCCACATCATTATTGTCATCTTTCTCTCCCGTCTTTTCGTTTTCCAGTTTCCTCTTTTTGTCATCATGTAAAATAATCGTGTACATGTAAGTACACCACAAAAGAACATGAAAACTAACCCACACAATTTCTATCACACGTGACAACACAGAACCCAACCCAATAAATGGGTAAGACATTTAATGGTGTTAGCCATTGATAAAGAAATTGGTAAATTAGCCAGAAGGGACCACTCAAACTCTCTTTGACAACAACACTACTTGCCATTGTAAGCTTGACCGTTTTATAACACATCTAACATATTTTGAACAATTTGTAAGCGATTCACTTACCATTAACATAACGTGGAGTGAGTTGTGTTGGGTGCTATGAGTGTGTGTGTAGGTAATAAGTGACTGATAACTATTGGCTGATGTGATTGTTAATTGTAAGGTGATTACTAAATATCAATGGTATGTGGCATGTGTGCAGAGAAGGGATAGGATCATTTATACACGAAGTTGTTACACGTTAGAGGTGTTTAATGAGAAGGGTGACATGAGTGCAGAGAAAAAAGGCCGTGAGTGTTTAGAGAAAGCTGACCAGTAGTAACATTAAGGTAAACTGCCATATTAGAACAGGTTGGCCTTATTGGAACAGGGGGTGGGGGGGGGGGGGGGTCCGAATAACCGCAGCCTATAATCACAGTTGATAATACCCTTAAGCAAAGTAGTTAATTTGTTTCACGTACGTACGAAAGCTAGTTAATAAACCTCTTATTTCTTGGAGGCCAAGCGTGGAAGAAATGGCTGGCAGCAAAAGGGAAAGCGCCTATCCCAGTTAGTAGTAAAGATGCCACGATGGACTTGTATAAACGATATCGCTCCACAGAACAAACCTGTTCGTGGGGTCAAAGAAAGTAGGCCTAGCATTTGGTAAATATAAGGCCAAACAGCAGTACCCAGGACACGCCACCACTGATCTGAACACAATTACAATCATAGCCGATTGTGTACCCGATATACCCGCATCTATCAATAATTTCCCAATAAGTATATATTACAATAATTGAACCAAGTACAGGTAAACAAGTTTTGTTTTGCTGAATTCCAGCGATTCTCAGGAGGCTGTAGAAGAGATAGGGATTTGAAACTCATTCTTTCTTGTGTAGATTTGTGTTAAAACCGTAACTTAGCGATGCCAATTTCCACCATGCAAGCTATGGCTCATTTAGTACTCACTTCCGGTAATTTTCAAGGAGGTCATGAAGCCTCTCTTTGATTTGAAGTAGCTCTTCCGCGTAACCAGTTTTAAGTTTAAAATCTATGCCTCATGAGTTATGAATAGAAAGATGGGGAAAAGGAGGGTTTTTGCTAGCTCTTGCAATGCATGGCTTTTTTATCACTACCCCTCGAACTAACAGAAAGTGACATAGTTGCAGACAGAGAACGCAAATGTATTTTTTGGTGTGTTTAGAACTTCACTTAGGATACTTCCAGATATGTTGGCGGCATTGCTGGTTATCTGTTCGATTGAAACTTATTAAAAAGCTACGACACACCCCCTGTTCTAATTTGGCACTCATCGCAAACCCCTCCCCCCCTTCAGAGGTGCGAGTGGATATGCAAAACAAAAGGTGCTGGAAAACTTTTAAAATGATCATATGGTGCGCATCCATCAGTAGTGACACTTGGTGGTGTTAAAACGTCCTCCAGACAATGCTTTTGACTTCTACAGTCAGCTTACCTTAATTGCATGACCTTTATTGAGACCTCGCACATGATAGACTTTTGCTCTGGTGTCTTTTGTCGTTTTTCCCCTTTCATCTTCTTCCACAATAGATTCCATCCTGGGATATGCAAAAGAACACAATTTATTTAGATAAAAATGCTCTGAAAACGTAACCTTATGTACAAAGGGAAAATGGTACAACTTAGTTTAAGCAACATCTACATCTTGAATGATAACCCATTATTTGTCTAGAGGTGGTGGCAGGGGGAACTTGGGTGTGGTAGCTGGGGGAACATAGTGTGGTAGCTGGGGAACATGGATGTGGTGGCAGGGGGAACATGGGTGTGGTAGTAGGTAGAACATGGGTCTGGTGGCTGGGGAACATGGGTCTGATTGTAGGTGGGTCATTCTATATCGATTCAACACATATGTTTCATTTTTGGAAGCATTTTTGTGGATGAGTGCAGGTTATTACCCTGCGTATATTTATGTATTATACTAACTTTTAAATATCAATTGTTCGTAAGTTATTAGGTGTGAAAAAGTTGACCACATATGTAAACTATGCTAATTATCTTTGCGAGCGTTATAGCAATAGCGATGGTTATTTTTCCATGCATACAGAATATCATGACTATCATGCTGTTTAATAAAAAAAGAATCTTCATAATTGAGCACAACGGAAACTATGCTTTTCGAGAGTAATAGTTGCCACCATTAAAAAATATTAATGAAAGGCTATCTGTTGGCTTGTTGTGTTTTCAATCGCAAGACGGAACGCCAAGCCGTTACTAAACTACATCACATCGAAGCGCTCGTGTTTTAGTCTTAAAGAAACCCTTCTAATGTAATAATTGTGTACTAAACAAACTTATATTTGGCCACAAGTAATGAATTAATTACTTGTGCTGGCTTTATGTACAGTGGCGCCTCGGTCTCATTGCATATCCCACATTGGGAAAATATGCCATATTCATAGCGATGTTATCTAGGTCCTTGTGTTCCTCGCGATCACTACAACCCACCGCTAATGAGATTCATTTCGTCAAGGAATCTCATTAGAAGGTGGTTTATATAAACTATACCTCTCCCAGCAGTTATTAATACAATACTAGCTGCATGCAAACGCCTTACCTTCACCCTTTGGTTGAAAATAAAACGAACTTAACTCTACAGTACCGTGCACCCTTATACATAAAAGACAGGTTCCACAACATGGACAGCTGATGACAGAAAGGCAGGTGCCAGCTCCTACACCATGACTATTAGTGGGAGACAACATATGCAATTGATGACTAGATTGAGATGGATCAACCAGCATGTAAACCACCTACATATGCGTGCATGTGCACATAAAATATGTGCGTCTTGTGCAAGTGACGTGCATGCATAAAATTGAGTCAAGAAATTATTCACAGCACAATACGAACCATGCCAACATCATCCTACCAAGCATATGACTGAATCAGAAGCTCAAGTTCGCCTGGACGTACAAAGCAAGCAACAACAACAAGACACTTTTTGATTGGCTGAATTACCCTTTATAGGTGTGTTGCATTACTACGCTTAATGCAGAATATTCCTAGTCCTAGTCTTTACACCTCTGTAAACTAGATGGTTATGAAACAACAATCCCAATGCATGTACATGTAGGTTAATGCAAACTCATCTTAGGTGTGTTTCTGTAACGTGGGTACTTATTATCTAAGAACTTTGTCTTCTCACTCTTCAAATTCTTCCCCACAATGTAAGTATGTATAGTGGCCAAGGAATCTCACAAACACTAAACAGACATGACAGGTGGATTTACCTGTGAAAGATATGTTGTGTGTGTGTGTGTGTGTGTGTGTGAGAGTGTGTGTAAATCTGTTACAATACTCATTGCATGTATGGTGACGAACCTACAGCTTGAAGCACTTACAAAGGTAGTACATGCACATAATACTGCAGACAGCAAAACTTCAAGCATACACAAAATTGTTCTAATTAATCCCAACCATTAATTCGAGCTCAAATCTCATGACACACGAACCCATCAGTGTGGAGACATACAAGTTCAATGCCAGCTCCAGTGCATAAACCAGCCGTCAGATGCTTTGACATCAGGTATGAAATAAACTGTGTTATGAGCTTTGGCCTGTGCATATAGCCCGCGCTTGAATTAATTTGCGCGAAACTGATAATGGTTGCAAGGCTTCTTAGCAAGCAGGACCACTGTAATACTGCCCTGTTGATTAGATTACTGGGTATTTAGGCCTTCACAATGACGTTTAATTTGATTTTATACATATACGCTACCCCCTTGCTAGTAATAATGGAATCCTTGTTTTGATAGCTTCTGTATGCCTGGGATTTATACTTACTTGCAATGTCCTCCACAAGTTTCTAGCTTAAATATCTGCAATTCCCTTCTGCTTATCAGAGGCACCTTCTCTTCCATGCACATGATCGTGCGCGTGCGCGACATTCACCGCTACTGTTTTATTATTATTATTGGATTGCTGTTTGTAGGCCTAAAGGTTTAGAAGTAAGCTTACTGTATTTTGCACTATTGTGAATCGATAACCTATGATAGAAACCGTTCTACACATTCTTCAATCTGCAAAATGGGTTTGTGGGTTATGAGTTGTGAGCTCGAATTAATGGTTGGGATTAATTAGAACTGTTTTGTGTTTGCATGTAAGCTTCGCTTCCTGCAGTTACTATTATGTGCATGTATGACCTTTGTAAGTACTTCAAGCATATAGGTTCATCACCATACATGTAATGAGTACTGTAACATATTCAGACACACACGTACGCACACACAACACACACACACAACACACCTTTCACAGGTAACCAGGACAAGCATGCTGACTTCACCCAGATTTGCATGTAGATCCACCTGTCATGTATGCTTAGTGTTTGTGACACAACTGGAGATTCCTGGCCACTACATATATACTCACATCACTGGGAAGAATTTGGTGAAAGTACTTAGATACAAAGAACCCACATTACAGAAACATACCTAAGATGAATTTACATTAACCTACATGTACATGCATTGGGATTGTTGTTTCATTACCATCTAGTTTACAGAGATGTAAAGACTAGGACTAGGAATATTCTGCATTAAGCTTGGTAATGCAACACACCTAACAAGGGTAATTCAGCCAATCAAAAAGAAAGTGTCTTGTTGTTATTGCTTGCTTTGTACGTCCAGGCAAACTTGAGCTTCTGATTCAGTCACATGCTTGGTAAGATTATGTTGGCATGGTTCGTATTGTGCTGTAATAATTCCTTGACTCAATTTTATGCATGCTCGTCACTTGCACAAGACGCACATACTTTATGTACACATGCATGCATATGTAGGTGGTTTACATGCTGGTTGATCCATCTCAATCTAGTCATCAATTGCATATGTTGTCTCCCATTAATAGTCATGGTGTTGGAGCTGGCACAGGTCTGCCTCCTTTCTGTCATCAGTTGTCCATGTTGTGGAACCTGTCTTTTATGTATAAGGGTGCACGGTACTGTACAGGTAAGTTCGTTTTATTTTCAACCAAAGGATGAAGGTAAGGCGTTTGCATGCAGCTAGTATTGTATTAATAACTTCTGGGAGAGGTATAGTTTATATAAACCACCTTCTAATAAGATTCCTGGACGAAATGAATCTCATTAGCGGTGGGTTGTAGCGTTCGCGAGGAACACAAGGACCTAGATAACATCGCTATGAATAGGGCATATTTCCCCAATGTGGGATGTCGCAATGACCGAGGCGTACTGTATTCAGCCAAAATAGGTAATAATAGACCCTTCCCTTTAAGAAGTATTCCGGACATGACATCGCTAATCAACGTACTTAACGAGTACGTCAATGAGTGATGTCGCGTCCAGAGTACTTCTTAAAGGGAAGGGTCTATTAGCATAGCTGCAATGAAAATCATTCGAAAATGGTGTATTTTATTGTGCCTCAGCTTTGGTAAGACTATTTCTTAGCGATGAACAAGGTTCTACTTTTCAATAGATGCTGTAATCATTTTTTGGAACAACTGGTTGCTTCTTTTAGCGTAAACCAAGCGCTTAACAAAGAAAAAGTAAGAAACTAACACAACAGACGCATGGGGCTACCAAGGACAATGAGTTTAAGCAACGTGCATGAAAACCCATTTTTAAAAGGAGTTTACACGTGAATCCGCTCGTTGCACACCTCCCCACACCTCAAAATTTACTGGGTGCGCTCTATACAAAAACCTAGCGTGCCACAACTTACACAGCAATAACGCCCGGCTCGCCTTACCTTAGAAATAGTCCGTCTGTACCAGTGCACCAAGCCTATACGTTCAATAAGTGTTCGATCCAAGCTAGAAACAAACAGAGGGAAGATTAATAGACACACTGACAGTTACAAGATAGACGCGACACTGATAAAACACAAAGGGAGACTCTGCCACAACATTTTCTCGTAAGCTTTAATACACGGCCAACTTTCTACGTGTTTGAATCAGGTCAGCTACCCATAAGGTGATTCAGTGAGGCGGACTTCATTTCCTAAATATGATACCATTTCCGCCTCGCGACTGAATCACCTCCTTTGAGTAGCTGACCTACGTAAGAAGTTGGCTATTGTATATCACTTACCTTATCTGATTGAATGTCTTTCTCAAATGCTATACGCATGCGCAGATTTTTACCGAACATTTAAATGAAAAGAAAATGGATTACCGCCAGCAAAAACATATGGGGCAGGATCGCGATAATGATACTTCGCTATATGGAACGTTCTATGAGGTTTTGATAACAGTGAACTTATGTCTACAACACAAAAACTCAAATCACTATATCCTCTGAACTATTAACGCCATCAACTTCGTATTTTCCATATATCAAGCCACATCTCGTTTCTACACTACAAACCAAATTTTACTCCTTGAAGCACTTCCCTTCAGGATCTCCTAAGGGCGTTACCCCTAGGGGTTCAAAACCTTAATTTCATTCCGCAGGAGTGTCCAAATCGGAACTTTCCTAGAAGGACCTGTCACTATTGATTGTCACATTATCCGTTGCGATGTAGGTGTTAAGTGTGTAGGTGGCTAGCTGGCTAATGTGTATGTGGCTAGTGTAGGTGGCTAGTGTAGGTGCTTAGGCTATAGTGTGTAGGTGTAGGTGGCTAGTGTGTTGGCTATAGGCTAGTGTAGGTGTAGGTGGCTATAGTGTAGGTGTAGGTGGCTATAGTGTAGTGGCTAGTGTGTAGGTGGCTAATGTCTAGGTGCCTAGTGTGTAGGTGGCTAGTGTGTAGGTAGGTGCCTAGTGTGTAGGTGGCTAGTGTGTAGGTGGCTAGTGTAGGTGGCTAGTGTGTAGGTGGCTAGTGTATAGGTGGTTAGTGTGTAGGTGGCTAGTGGAGGTGGCTAGTGTATAGGTGGCTAGTGTGTAGGTGGCTAGCTAGTGTGTAGGTGGCTTATACAGACCACTGTATATCTTGAAAGGGGTTGGGTAGGCGGTATCACTTGATACAAGTGAAATGAAGAGAAGTTTCTGAGGCGCATGCATCGTAATACAATAAGGAATGCTATATAATTCACATCAGGCTGTCCTTCATATTCATGAAGAGGTTGAACTTATAGGAGAGGTTGGTTACTGTTAACACATGAATGGATCCCCTAGCTGTTGTCATAGCACACAAATATGTCATGCCAGTGGGCATTAATGGACCCAGTTAAAAAGAACATCCAGCGCTCAAGTCTGAAAAGTATCACTGCAGCTGGCACTCACGGGCTCAGTTCGGGTCAGGAGCTTGAATTTAAATTTATATGGTTCCGTTGACGGTTCGATCGAAACGCTAGGTGAGCCCAACAAGATTAACTATAATATGAACAGGGCCATACATAACTTTTTTTGGGGGGGGGGGGGGGGGGGGGGGGGGGAATAGGTCTGAATGTCATTGTGTCATTATATCACTAATATTCGTTTATACAGTTTCGTCGTGCCCACCTGCCAGTAAAGGTTGAGGTACTAGTAGGCTATGGGCTAGGCACAGACCATATCAACTCCCGCACTGCAGATGTCCTTGTTCAGGGATGGGACAGGAGAAAACCAGCTGCCTTTGATGTTGCAGTTAATCTGTTCTTTCCTCTGCCACCATAAACAACAGCAGTTGGTGCGACAGCCTTTCCAGCTGCTGATCATGAGGTTAGGAGCATGCTGCTAATGATGACAAGTGCCAGGAATTGGGATGGTTTTGTATCCCTTTGGCCGTAGGAGCATACCGGAGCAGCAACTGGGCAAAGAAGCTCAGTGTACATTCTCCCAACTAGCCTCTTTGCTTGCAAGGCCGTAGAAAACTTTTATAGTTTGGGGGGTCACAACAGGTGCAATTGAGTCACTAATATATATTCATTTATACATTTTAAACAATCATAATTAATAGATGTCAGATACATTTAAAAAAATTTTGGGGGGGGGAGGGGGGGGGGGCATGTGTCCCACCAAGCTCACCCTTATCTACGACTTTGGCTTGCCATTGGCCAGGCCAGCTCTAAAGAAAAAAAAGCTGCAGAGATCTCAGTATGGCCAGGGCCATCTTAGGGAAGCTAGTGCATGTGTAGAACTTGTTTATATTTTAGATATCTGTATTTAGTTGCTGCATAAATTAATATCTTGTATCTTGTATTCCATCTACACTTTTAATAATTAATAAATGTCAGATACGGAAATTTGTGCCAAGCATGTCCACATTTGATCCACAGTGATGGCAAAGGTGAGGGATGCGAAGTGGGGGCCCCCCACACAGGAAAAAGTTTTGTCTTCCCATCCTTGGATTTTGATCCACATTCCCAGGATCGAGGAATGGCATATGGCAACATTGTACCTTAGATGTGGCTAGCAAAGAAAACTGCAAACCTGGGAAAACCCTGGATCAAAATCCAAGGATGGGAACACGAAACTTTTTCCTGTGCCAGACATAAGCCAATGGTTAGTCTCGACCCTGCAGACCCAGATTCCCAACACCTGCGGATGGATTACATCACCGCTACGTGGAAAGTGGGTCGGTCGAGTTCTTGGATCTTATAGATTTTGGAGAACCAATCAAATTGCAGCCCGTAGGGACGTCACGGTATTACTTAATTACGAGTGTAATTGCTACACAGCCAGCAGTTTACACTTTACAGTATGGTAGCAATTTTGATAAGCCAATCAACCTGTATCAAGCCAGTGATAGCCCTGACAACATTGTACCCGGATTGAAATATAAAATTGTTACCGCATGTTATCAATCGGTATCTAGCTTGTTATCTTTGTCGTATGTCAATTGATAACAGCTTGTACCAGTATTGATACGATGGTACCGTATATAAATAAATAGTATATTAGCAAAAAAAAGACAGCATATTAATACCGAAGTGTGTAAATGATGAAGGTTCCCATTGTTTGGATCTCCAAATTACTGACGGCGGGGAGAAATTTTAGATGGGACTGGGTACGGACGATGGGGACGAGTTTTTTTGTTCTCTAAAAGTACACAGTCTGATGACATGGAAACAACGCAGAACTGTTCTCCTATTTGATATCGCTCGATTGCCACTAAGAGCGAAGTGACCCGACTCTTGGCCGTCCCGCTAGACGTTGTTTTAATGACTTCATGATACTGCAGGATTCGGTAAAGGTGAGTTCTCTACAACCTGCAAATGAGGTCAAATATATGCTGACGGAGCAAGGTGAAAGCACTCCTTATGCCAAGGTCTCCAGACTTCCCAGGGAGTGAAGCTTGCAACCATGCACGATCATCAAGAAGGGTGTTTGTTATTGAACTTAACATGTTCCGCAGTTCATTGTCATCATTGTAAAGTTGGAGACTTGGTTTAAGAAGGTGATGTCCTTAATAAGTACATTAATTTAGGAATTGCAAATGCATTAAGGAGCAGTAAGAGGCTGTCGCGCGTGCAAAGGTATTTCAGCCTACAGTAGAAAACCGTCACCGTAGCATTTCAAACTATTCTCCCTAACTAGCTGTGAAAATGTAATTTTATATACTGAAGCATGAGATTTAAAAAATGATATATGAATCAAAGGCGGGGGTGGTGTAAAAAGCAAGGGTACATGATTTCTGATTGAAAAGGAATGATGATATAAACATATATTAGCCCACACTTTGAAATACGACAACAATAAATGCTGCTAAAATAGGTCTATTTCATTTTTCCTTTTCAATCAGAAGCCTTGTTCCCTTGCTTTTAACACCACTATCACCATTGATTCCTATATACCACCAACCTTCTCGCATAGAGAATGCTTTTATCAACTCAGTTGTTATCATTATTTTTGGCGCCCGAAATATTTGTGTACGTCATGAATTTTATTTCCATAGCGACAATTTATATATCGACTGTGAGAAGAACTCTACTCTTCCATAGCCCGGCCCCTTGGAACTACGCTAGGCAAAGCGAACAATGAAGGTGAATTTTTGATTGATATATCAGATATTGTGGGCGCTGCTGTATACACCGCGCAGGTTGTGGCTTGGATTATCTAAATAATGCTCACCAACAGCCGTGTCATTTGTAATATCTTCCGCAGTGCGTGTTTCAAGTCCAGTCTTCTTCGCCCGATGTAAAGTTTTGCTGGCAAAAGTCTGTCGGCAATTACCTCGCCATCACAGGGTAGGCCTATGCATCCGATCGGTAGGTGTAAAAGTTCACGCTTTATGCTCACTGTCTCTGTAAACCTTTGGCTTCTAGGCCTAATAACGTTGTGACCATTTATGACCGACATGGACAGTGCAAATCAGAGGCCTCCGTCATCCTCCCGGGGTAAGAAGGCGGGACCCAAGGGTAAAAGAGGTGTAGGGGGCGGGGCGTGGAGGTGTGTACGTCAGCTATTCGTGTGCTTTTTATTTTCACCTCACATTTCGCCTTTCCTATGGCCAGAGACTGTACCTCCATGGACTGGGATAAAGATGGCGACCTCCTCGCAATCACACATGACAAAGATGGTGAGACAACTTATGAAATGGCCTGTGAGGGAGATAAGGCCCTAGGCCTGAAATTCTGGTAGCTGGTTGAGATTTTAAGGTGGTTGGTTGTTAGTTTTTTAATTCTATATCTCATCAATATTATTATTCACTTGTTAATTGTTCGAATTTGGCTCATGAGTCATGATTGATCGCAAAAAAGCATGGAGACTGAGCTATTAATAATTTGAACATGTGTGCAATTAAAATCAGTACCTGTTGTTTGAAGTGCTATTTCATTCTCCATCCTGTACCATGGATATAATGCATGTGTTTTACCCTTCCCTTATCTCCCTCCCCTCCCCCTTCTCTCCCTCCCTTTCCTCCTCCCCTTCCCCTCCTTCCCTTCCCTCCTCTCCCTCCCCTCATCTCCCTCCCCTCCTCCCCTTCCCCTCCCCTCCTCCCCTTCCCCTCCCCTCCTCCCCTTCCCCTCCCCTCCTCCCCTTCCCCCACCTCTGATCTCCCACGCAGGTGTGCTGTTCTTATGGAGCTCCAGTACTTATGAAGTGACTCAGATGGATACTGGACTAAAGTACTGCTTATGTTTATGCGTCTGTGTGGTGTGCAGGAGCGTAGGAATCTACAGTATACAGGATTGGGGGGGGGGGGGGGGTTCAATATAAATTAACGTGTACAACTATATCCATAATGCTCGACCAAGGCCCCCTTGCCCCCCCCTCCCCCCCACCCCCCGTGGTTCCTACGCTTATGGTGTGTGTGGGTGTGTGTGTGTGTGTGTTGTGTGTGTGTGCACATGATGTATACAATGTATGTACTTATCCACAGGGACACACTCTCATTGTGCTGTTGGGCAAAGCATTCTCAGCTACTGGCTGTGGGCACAGCCAAAGGGAACCTTCTCCTCTACAACCACAGGAGAGGAAGGTGTGTATGCATGTGTGTGTACCTTTTTATGTATTATAATGTGTACATTTCAAGGGGTGTGTGCCCCCCATGCTATCCCTACTTACATGTACATATAGCAACATACATTGTATTAGTGGCATGTTTTTACTACCTGACAGTGTCATTTGTGTGGCAGACACCCCCATGTACATACATGTACATGTATGTACATATGTACATGTACATGTTGGTGTTTATGTCAGGGTTCACATTCAAGGTGTGTCACTGTATTGAGAACAAAGCCAACCTGTGTGTGTATGTGTGTGTGTGTGTGTGCATGTGTGTGTGCGTGTGTGTGTGTCTATAATGTTGGTGTGATTCTTGCATGCAGGGCATATGAGGGAATATGGGATATTCTGAATCTGTTGTGCTGAGCCACTCCTCCCTCACTACTCCCTCACTCCTCCCTCACTCCTCCCTCCTGACTTTCTTAATCAACCTCCAGAAAGATACCTATTGCGGGGAAACACACCAAGAAGATCACGTGTGCAGCTTGGAGTGCAGAGGTGAGTAGTGATGTAATGGTATCATGGTTACCTCAGTTATGTTGTGATCTCATCAGCTCACATGTACCAATGTGCATGTGCATGTGTGTGCATCCGTTTTGTATAGTACATGACACAGTTCACGAGAAAATGTCATATCACTGTACTGCATATAATAAAGAGTTATTAAAATGCTCTCCGTTTGAATCGCTATAACTTTCGAATGGTTAAAGCTACATGTACCAACGTACTATTTGTAGCGAA
This sequence comes from Eunapius fragilis, assembly GCA_963681505.1. Lineage (NCBI taxonomy): Eukaryota > Metazoa > Porifera > Demospongiae > Spongillida > Spongillidae > Eunapius > Eunapius fragilis. The sequence continues at coordinate 5,820,561 of OY811972.1, read as the reverse complement.
CCCTACCACATCATTCCTCTACATGTATGGCACATTTGAATTCTGTCTCACATTGTACAGCATATACAAAGGACGACACCCCCAAGGGTTCAATGCTTCAATATCCTTCTGCAGTCCTGAGAGACCCAGTTGCTTCAAAATCACTACATACATCGAAGTGTAGTGTCACTATTGATTTTACCTGTTCGTTAATTTTTTACTCCATTTGTTGCAAAGATATACATGTAGCTGAGCAAAGTATGTGCACACTTTCCCGCTAGATTCCCGCCAATGATTTAGGCAAACCGAGTCCCATCAAATGCATAAGAGGCGGGTGTGTAAATCATTGGCGGGAATCTAGCGGGCAAGTGTGCACATACTTTGCATAGCTATATCTTTGCAACAAATGGAGTAAAAATTAACGAACAGGTAAAATCAATAGTGACACTACACTTCTACATGTATGTATGTAGTGATTTTGAAGCAACTGGGTCTCTCAGGACTGCAGAAGGATATTGAAGCTTTGAACCCTTGGGGGTGTCGCCCTGTACTGTACGGAAAGGATTCAAGGGACAGAATAAAATGCGCCATGGAAGATTGGTGGAATGTGATGCAGATGGTTAGTCGATGGCTTTAACCATTCGGTAGTTATAACAATTCAAACTGAGAGCATTTTAATTATATAGAACTTGTATGAAGAATTGTCCCATTCAAATTATTTCATATTCTAAGAGTCCCCCCTATGTCCTCTGCGACTTCCACTTGAAATTAGTTCGTCCATCATGGAGTTTTACAGTGGTCTGAATTTTTAACTACGTGTTTGTGGAAGATTCGCTAGTCCCTTTTTGCTGCCTCGACCCCACATACATGTACATGTATTCTGTGTTAATACATACATGTACATGTAAATTCAGTTGAGTATATGTGTGTGGTACATTATTGCCTAGGAATCTCTAAATGTTTTTATGGTCATGCTTGTACCTCAGAACCTCCTGGCCCTGGGCTCTGTGGACCGCACCTTCACCATCAGCAATGCCGAGGGGGACACACTCAAACAGGTTAGGCCACACCCCTTCAACGCATGTACATGTACCTCACGTTAGACCACAACTACTCTTCCCCAGACCACCCTTAGAGCTGAGCCGTACAATATTTCTTTTTCGTGTACGAAATCAGAGAGGCAGACGAGTGAAGAGACAGCAGTAAGTCCCTTGTACCAGTACCTCTGCATTGTAGCCCCTCCCATACAGGAAGTGCTCAGGCTCCTCCCACTGGGCCTCCAAATGACAATATTACTGGCTGGATTAGTATTAGTATGCTCCCTGATGCTTTAGGCATTGCAGTGTGGTGTCTAGAGCTGTAGTGTGTACCCATGCCTGTTTGTGGGCCGCATAATGGAAGTGGAGGGGGGAGGAGGGGGGCCACCGCATAGAGGTGCAACTAAGCATACAATGCACTATACATGTACATGTATGCATGCATTATTATTTTAAAACCGAAGATCTTAGGTAGTTGTGTGGTACTTTACATGCAATCCTTTGATGATTACCAGCCATGGGTGTGTTCCGAACAGTAGCATAGAACATACATGTACATGGTGTTTACCATCTTGGATTCCCCCCCCCCCCCCCCCTCTCTCTCTCCCTCCCTTCTCCTCAAGGTGAGCATCATCATTGGACATAAGACTCTCTTTCTCTATGACATGGACAATTCAGACAACCCAATAGAGCTGGCCTTCCAGCCTCACTATGGAGATATCGTGGCCTATACCTGGTGGGTACGCGGTGCCTTCTCATGGTAACCTTATACCCTCCCCCTCTCTCCCTCCTCCCTCCCTTAGGTATGAAGATGGCTTCATCATGTTGGGGTTCTCCAATGGCTTTCTCGTTGTCATCTCCACCCATAAGGATGAGATTGGACAGGTACAATAGAGTGTGGTGGGGGTAGGGGAACTGTGAACTGTGTGGGCAAGTGTGGGTGCATGTGTGTATGTGTACAAGTGGTATGCACACTGTACATTCATTATGCGTGCTTGCAGTGTTATCCAGTGTGTGCCCTATTTGATGCACACCCACAGGAGCTATTCCAGTCAAGAAACCACAAAGACTACCTGGGAGATGTGGGACTGTCCCTAACGTTGGGCCAGACAGCAACTTGTGGAGATCACAGGTGGGGGGTGGGGGGGGGGGGGATGAGGGACGTGTGGTGGATCACTGCTTACATGTACATGTGCATAACCCTAATGACTCACATCCCACACATACATGTCCACTGTCACTACATGTATAATCTCACTATCTCATCTCTCAATTTTTTAAATCTCCACCTCCTCCCCCCTTTTCCAAAGTAGTCTATTAAAGTGTAATTTTCTGTTGTGCCATAACTGTGCATATGCGATTGCAATGAAGCTCCTCCTCCTCACACCTACATGTATACATGTAACATGCACGTATACATATGTAGGTTGGTATGTTGATTACAAATCAATATTTGATTTTATGGATGATTGTACATGTACACCCTTATGGAAGCTTGTGTAAGAATTTTATTTTCATTTCCATCACATGAGAAACATCCCCAATATTTTTTTATGGGGGGGTCGTAATCATACCTACAATACGTTAAGATTATTGAAAAGAAGAATTCAATCGGAAGGAATTATTTCATTCCACCCAGGCTCATTTCTGTTTTTGTTTTTGCTCATGTGAGAAATTGGTGTATTTTTAATTTATATTCTTACTGCTATGACAATAGTGCCATTTCTAGGCACAAAAACTAATGAGTGTAAACATCTCTACTTTGAAATATTTTTAAATAGTGGAATTTAGAATATTGGAATAACTTCAGAATTGGCTGGACTACTTCACCCCTTACCCCCACATCTAACTACTTCACCCCTTACCCCCACTTCTAACTACTTCACCCCTTACCCCCATCTCTAACTACTTCAGCCCTTACCCCTACCTCTACCTCTAGCTACTTCACCCCTTACCCCCACCTCTAGCTACTTCACCCCTTACCCCACCTCTAACTACTTCACCCCTTACCCCCACCTCTAACTACTTCACCCCTTACCCCCACCTCTAACTACTTCACCCCTTACCCCCACCTCTAACTACTTCACCCCTTACCCCATCTCTAACTACTTCACCCCTTACCCCCCCACCTCTAACTACTTCACCCCTTACCCCCCACCTCTAGCTACTTCACCCCTTACCCCCACCTCTAACTACTTCACCCCTTACCCCCACCTCTAACTACTTCACCCCTTACCCCCACCTCTAACTACTTCACCCCTTACCCCCACCTCTAACTACTTCACCCCTTACCCCCCCACCTCTAACTACTTCACCCCTTACCCCCCACCTCTAGCTACTTCACCCCTTACCCCCACCTCTAACTACTTCACCCCTTACCCCCACCTCTAACTACTTCACCCCTTACCCCACCTCTAACTACTTCACCCCTTACCCCCACCTCTAACTACTTCACCCCTTACCCCCACCTCTAACTACTTCACCCCTTACCCCCACCTCTAACTACTTCACCCCTTACCCCACCTGCAACTATTCCTTAAAAAAATACAAAAATAAAAAAGGCCCCCCCCCCCCCCCCAACCCCAACCCCCCAAGAGCCTTGGGTGGGGGGGGGGGGGGGGGGGGGAGGGTTTACTTACCAGGTATAGCATGTGGAAACTGCTGTTGCCTTTATATACTCTGAATTCGATTAGCATGATTGTGGGTTTGGCAATATAGACATTGTAGGGTTTTGATAATCATATTTACCATCCCAACATGCATATTCAAAGTCACACCGATTGCAATGGACCATGTTTACTTATCCTGGTCTCGCGTGCAGCTACAATGCATTTAACGTTGGCGCTGCTACATGTGTGTGTACATGAATCAGGTAATTGGGTTCCTGTGGAATTCCAACCTTGAAAAATGTACAGCCCTGGTGATATGACACAGCGTGTATACATGTGTATGTTCTGTGTGGTGGTATTTCAAAATTCATTTGTAATATCTATGATTGACATAAACTGCACCTCACTGTGAAAGGGAAATGGTTAATAGTGCTACCACGACCAGGAACTCATTAGATCATTGGTATTGCTTATCGTCAGTTAATCATTAATAGTTATAAACCATTTTTCCTTGGCAGCCATGCACTTTTATGTTTCCCAATATCATTCAGCTAAGCAACTAACCACAAGAAGATTTTACAAATCAATTTTTAAGAGTCATTGATCGATACATGTATGTAGGCCTAAAAACAATGCTTCAAAAATGCTTATACCATATTCATGTACACTATGAAGCGAAATTTTTAGAATTAAATTAGAGTTTTTATTGTGGAGCACTTCCCCTTTTATAAAATGGGTGAGGCAAGGAGAGAGGGGGTAATGCCCCCCCCCCCCCCCCCCCCTGTACTGGTAGTGTCTTACATGTACATGTATGTCCACTCTAATGTCATACGTGTACAGTGTATGATTATGAAGATGTGATTTTCGAAATTGTTATGTCATTGGCTGTTATCAATATGCAATGTTGTACTGATATCATGTTACACGTATACATATATCTGATGTCAGCCACTTGAACATGGTTAGTATAAATAGAATTCAAGATGTGCATCATGTACGGTACATGTACCTGAATTGAACATGTGCATGTAGATTATAAAAGTTAGCGCATGTGTTCACACAATACATTATAGATTGCTATTTCCTTCCTGATCCTGCATTATCATGTGCTTGTACGAACTGACTTGCTGAGTGGTGTCCTGCCTTTTTGTCTTGCATTGTGCCATCTGACAGAGGGTTCATGTACGTGCACATGTTACTCTGTGGCCTGTCCCCCTTCATGTGCAGTATCAAGATCCATGAGCTGACGGACCTCAAGGAGGTGTACCACATCATTGATGTGGACGAGAACAAAGGTCAGTTCATGTCTGGTGTATTGGGTGTCCTCCTGCCGGGGGGGGGGGGGGGGGGGGGAAAGGGGGGTGGGGTGGGGGGGGGGGGGGGGTATGTTTGTCTACTGCGGTGTACAGAAGATAAATTTATTCACGTTCTGCCAGTTTAACATTCTTTTAACATTTGACGGTGCATGCAGTCCTTTGGAGCTTTGACCCGAAATTCCCAGGCTCTAATTATTTTTGTCTGATTCCCGGCCAGAGTGTCAAAGCGATTCTGTTACGCAGTTACATGTACATTGTAACCATTCATATCGCTATCCAATAGTTTCACTTTGACGTTCTGGCTTGGGACCAGAGAAAAAGAATTAGAGGCTGAGAACTTCGGGTCAAAGCTCCAAAGGACTGCATGCACTGTCAAATGTTAAAGGAATGTTAAACTGGCAGAACGTGAATACGTTTATTTTCTGTGCACCGCAGTAGACAATTTTTATCCCGGGAGAATGCCCGGTACATTACAAATTAAGTGATGTCACTTCCAATGGTTGATGCCACAATTGACCTCTACCCTCCCCTGTCACACACATACACACACACACACACACACACACACACACACACACACACACACACACACACACACACACACACACACAGGTCAGCTTCGCAAGCTCAAATGGACTGAAGATGGCCAACTGCTGACAGTGGCCACATCCAAAGGTAAGCACTGGTCCCATGAATGTGGTCTGTTGTTCTGAGGGGTGGTGTGTTCACATGTTTGGGAGGGGAGTGTGTGGACCCTGGCGTTGGGGTGTGTTTATTTTACAAAGCCACTACCCTTTGTGTTACATGTATGTATTTATAAGTGTACCATTTACTGCTCTGGTTTTTTTAAGCACGAATATTACTGCTCATGTACATGTACATTGTACGTGTACACTAGGCGATAATTGGACTACACATGTATGCATGTCATGGGTACATACCCTCCCACCCCTCTCCTCCCTCCCACCCACCCCTCCCCTCTCCTCCCTCCCTCCCACCCCTCTCCTCCCTCCCACCCACCCCTCCCCTCTCCTCCCTTCCACCCCACCCCATCCTCTCTCCTCCCTCCCTCCCCTCTCCTCCCTCCCTCCCCTCTCCTCCTCCCTCCCCTCTCCTCCTCCCACCCCTCTCCTCCTCCCACCCCTCTCCTCCCTCCCACCCCTCTCCTCCCTCCCACCCCTCTCCTCCCTCCCACCCATCCCTTCTCTCCATTCCAGGACATGTTCTCACCTTCCTTGTTAAGCTCCCAATGTTGGGGGAGGCCAACGGAACTAGGCTGGCTTACCTCTCGTCTCTCAAGGAGGTATTGCGCAATGCATTGCTCTGTTCTCTCATCACTACTTCCCTCACCCTGTAGGTGACTGTTGTGAATAACGTTGAAGAGGTCTGTCCTTTCCTTCAATACTGTACAAACACATCATGCGCACACATACATGTACACACACACACATACACACACACACACATACACACACATACACACACACACATACACACTGAGCGCATGTACATGTACATTGTATGTGTCCTACAGTAACCCTGGTATTTGTGTCATTGGCTCTCCTCCCTACCTCTCCCTCCCTCCCCCCATCCCCTCCCTCCCTCTCCCTCTCTCCCTCCTCTCCCTCCCTCCTCTCCCTCCCTACCTCTCCCTCCCTACCTCTCCCTCCCTCCTACACAAGGAGCCTGCTGTAGTACATGAGATAGCCCTGGAGCCAGCCTTTGTGTCTCTGGGTCCTTTCCACTTTGCTGTAGGCATGAACGACAGAGCATGGATCTATGATAATGAAGGTGGGCTTCCATTGGAATAGAGGGTGTGTGTATATTATTAGTATACATGTGTTGTTTCATGTGCTACATGTACTGTATGTACAGGTTTAATGGCATGTGTCGCGCATACATGCACATGTACAAATCTACATGTATGTGTGCAGTGTGTCCCCACAAAGTGGTTATGTTTTAGGAACGTACTCGTACGGAAACATAAGTAATAATATTGGAAGAAATAATGAAATTATTGTTTTATTGCAAATTGTACATGATAGGTGTGGTGTGGTGGACTATGTGCTAGTCATTAACTTGCTCCCCCTCTCCCTCCTCCCCTCCCTCCTCCTCCTCCCCTCCCTCCTCCTCCTCCTCCCCTCCCTCCTCCCCTCCCTCCTCCTGCAGGACGTGTGTCTGAGCAGACCTACCTAGGTAGTATCACCTCCCTCCTCCTCAACCAGCTCTACGTGGCCGTGCTCACTGATGGAAGGATACAGCTCCAAATGGTGAGTGCTGCATCACTTCCTCAATGGGTGGAGCTTCGCCGCTTTGGTTATTAAATACTTGTACATGTAAATGGATTGTATGTTGGCAAAAGCTCTCAAGTTGCACACATGTACGTTTACATGTACATGTACAAATGCAGCAGTGCATAGTGAGCAATAGGAAACTCATACACATGTGTACTTGTATGTGTGTACACTTGTGGACCTCCACATACACGTACACATACATGTACATGTGCATGTACTGAGTAAATGTTCAGAGACTTCGGAGCGTGAATGTGTCTCCTTTTTTGTAAATCCTACCCGTTTTAGTCCTAGGCAGTATATTAGTGCATATACATTGTACATGTACATGTATAGACCATTACATGTACTCGCCTTTGTACACTCCCAACGTCATATACTCCGCCATGCGTGCATTCTATATGCCAATCTCTTATATCTTTCAATATTAATTGTTGCTGCGTCCATTGTGCACACCACCAGCACTAGCCCATCACATCCATACATTCAGTACACACCACCAGCACTAGACCATCACATCCATACATTCAGTACACACCACCAGCACTAGCCCATCACATCCATACATTCAGTACACACCACCAGCACTAGCCTCATCCATCCATACATTCAGTACACACCACCAGCACTAGCCTCATCCATCCATACATTCAGTACACACCACCAGCACTAGCCTCATCACATCCATACATTCAGTACACAATGTACTACACATAGCTGCCACCACATGAGCAGAGGCCAACTATTTTGACTACATGTATATTTAGAGGAAGTGGGCCCACACCTCCTCCTGGAAAAAACCCTTTTAAAAAAAGGGCCACCTGGAAAAAACACTTTTAAAAAAAAGGGAAAAACCGAGTTCAAGCTGCTCGAATTGTTCATGAAGTGCAGCAGACTTTGCGTCAATTTGTTAAGCCACCCCTAACAGCACTCTCTCATTAGGTAGTGAAAAAAAAAAAGCAGTGTTATAGATCTGCCAGTGGTCTTGCACAATACGCTTAGACTGATTGTAACACTTCTTCACCAACCTTATATGTTAAGGCCATCAGACCTTCTGCCCACACATGCATACAGCTGCAGACCCTGTCTACAGATATTACCTCACCTGGAAACCCCTTGTTCCTGCCCTACCATATCCTTATCTATCTACATGCTGCCATGTAGTTCACATCCTGAGTTCCCACACTAGTATCTTTATCCATCTATACATGCATGCTTACACTTCACAACTGCATGTACATGTCATGATGGCAGGGTTCGAAATACCGGGTGCCGCACCTGCGCCCCGCAGGTTCTTTTTTCAGTACACAGGTAGCCCTGTACGTATACCTGCACTTTCGCAGGTAAGTGCAGGCGAACGTGATTTGCGCTAATTGCGTAAGAAAGCATTTAGCTTACGCGCGCATGCGTAAAAATTGATGATTTGTGGCTTATTAAGTGGTTAACGATCAAAATGCCGCCAAAGAAGGCCCGTATTTCGACTAGTAATGTTCCTGCATGGCAGCGTTTGAATTCATGCAAATAAATTCATTCATATTGCCAAATCACAATTTAAAAAATACATGCACAACCATGCATGTGTCCTCAAGTGTGCAGGTAGACATGCCAAAGTGCAGGTGGTATAGATACCCCATCTGCACCTTGTGCAGGTACTTTTTAAAGAATATTTCTATCCCTGATCATGTAGGCTACGCCTCAGATGGGAGCATATTTTCTGTCTAATTCATTCCTCAAAGGACAGAAAATTGTATCATCAATCAGTCAATAGTAATAATATTAATATAGATCTTGTGTGTTGAGCAGAGTACTGTCAGTACATGTGTGTGAATGTGTGGTGATGTGCATTAATGTGAGCTCCTTTTTAATTGCTTTTAGATTGATCCTTCGTCAAATACACTGGACGAACAGGTACGCACAACTGTGTACGTGTACGTGTACGGACCGCTGTGCTCTGTACATTATGGATCTGCATGTGTTGTAGCTTTATGTGTGTGTGTGTGTGTGTGTGTGTGTGTGCTTTGTACTGTTCTTGTTGCATCATACGGTACCATCATCCTGTGAGCACTACCAGAGATAATATACATGTACATGTATTTACCTTCCACCTTGTCCCCATGTCACAGGATAACGTTGACACACAGTCTCAAAAGCATGAGATCAGGACATTCCCTGATGAGGGCAGGGATGATGTCATTTCCTGCATGGGCCTGACCAATGATTTCCTCATCTTTGCCACAGCAGTATGTTATGAGGGGAAAGGGGAGGGGGGGAGGGGGAGAAGGAGAGAGAATGGATGATGGTGTGCACGTGAACATGTTTAATTTCAGTTCAACGCTGAGAGGGGTGAAGGGGAGGGGTGAAGGGGAAGGGTGAAGGGGAGGGCAATACATAACTGCCTCCTCCCACCCCCACCTCTCCTCCTTCCTACATGTACATGTACTTCCTACCCTCCACTCCATCATCTCTTCCAGTCTGGCAGTCTTCAGTACTTTTTCCTTGAAGACTGGCTATATGTGGATGATTTCAGACATATTGTTGGTAAGGTTTACATACATGTACAGTACACTCTTGTTCCTCATTCATTTGCAAGGGGTACTAAGATCAATTCTTGTACTACATGTAGATGTATATGATTTTCATTTTCAACTCATTACCATCATAAAGGTGGTGTGGTTGACTTCCTGCTGATTTATCACCTGCTTACTCATATGGAATACATATATGCATAAAAATTCATCTTCACTTCAGTCTTCCCTTTTACTCATATTCATTTCAGTTATACATGTACAGAACATGTACACAATAAGTTGACCCATTTGCCAACCTTTTGATATACATGTACATGTAAAGTGTAAAAAAAAAGACAAACAACCTCCACCTCCTACATGTATGTCCACAACTTCCACCTCATATGTCCACAACCTTCACCTCATGTTCACAACCTCCACCTCATGTTCACAACCTCCACCTCATGTTCACAACCTCCACCTCAAGTTCACAACCTCCACCTCATGTTCACAACCTCCACCTCAAGTTCACAACCTCCATCTCACTCTTGGTCCTCCCTTACATTTAGCTATCACGAAGCTCTTCCCTGATAACGGGGGTACCCAGGTTGTATTCATTGATGAGAAGAGCGATGGATTCCTCTACAACCCAGTAAGTGTTAGCCAAGTACTCCATACGTGTGCACCAGTCAATGCTTCATCGAGAGAAAATCGTCAACAGAAGGGGGGAGGGGGGGAGGGGGGGGAGGAGGGGGAGTTGAAACTTTTTTATAGGAGGCAATAAAACATTTGATGCTACATGTACATGTAAGGCTATGCTGATGTACTGTAAATAGCCAAGGGGGTTTATGGCAAGGTGAGTCAAACGCACCACCCATGCCACCCACAGATGAAACCCTGACCAATAGCTCTATATGTGCATGTATGAACATTACTAACCACAGCAGTATGTGTATGTTGCATTAGTACATTGTATTTACACACACACACACACACACACACACACACACACACACGCACACACACACTTAGGTGACTAATGCTACCATTGAGATACCTAGCTTCCCTCCTAATGTGATTGGAGTGCTGTGGGACAACTGGCCTTTGGACAAGGTACATATGGAGGGTGCAGTCTTTGTGTGCTGATGTGCTTTAGTGAGTGTGTATGTGTGTGATTGCGCAATACTACATGTACATGTACATGTATAAATTCTATTACCGTTGCCCATACATGTATGTACATGTATGTATACACATGTACATGTGTATCTATGCATGTGTACATGTATGTATGTATGTATGTATGTGTGTGTGTGTGTGCGTGCGTGCGTACGTACGTATGTACGTACGTACGTACGTATGTATGTATGTATGTATGTATGTATGTATGTATGTATGTATGTATGTATGTATGTATGTATGTATGTATGTATGTATGTATGTATGTATGTACTGACTATGACAGAGCCCTTGACAACAGAGCTCAGTTACTTCGTGCATGTTGTAAGGGTGAAGCGTCATCTACACTGTAGCTACTGCCCTGCATGCCATTTACATCTGAACGCAGTCATAATACCCAAAAACATGGCCAAGCTGCACAAGGTAACAGAGTCCAACCACACAGCGCCCAAATAGATTTGAGCACACCCTTTTCGTGTTCTGTCTGCAACTTTACATCCTCCTCTACAAAAGGGATTAAGATCCATATACGTCGTAAACATCCAGACCATCCTTCTATCACTGTCAACATTACAGGCATCGTATGTCTTGTCTCAGGATGCAATTTTAGATCAGGGCCAACCAAGGGTGTTAAAATCTATCTACGCAAGTCACACAAATGGTCCAAAGAGTTAGTGGACGCTAGTTTTTGCCCACCTGCATAGTGCACCTGACTTTGCCCCCAAACGTATTGTATCATGTGTATCATGGTTTATTATTATTATTATTATTATTATGTATGTATGTACATGTACATGTACATGTATGTACGTGGTTCATCACTTTCTCTCATGCAGCATGGTATATTTACTGCCTTTACTGACACCGCCATCTCTACCTACGTGTTCTACAGGGACACCTTCAAAGGTACAACAGGCATTTGTGTATGTGTGTGGGGGTGGGGGGAGGAGTGGGGGTGGAGATGGAGCAGATCTATGTCTGTGTATGCTGTGCAGTCTTGCTGATGGCACTCCCCCCTCCCACACCCCCCTCATGATTATGGGATATCTTTTGACAGTTGGACTTTGTCCTGTGCACCTACTATATCTAGAGGTTGTATAACCTGTGTTAGGTAAACATTGATAAAATCTATCCCAATTCCGATGTATGGACGCTCTGTACACACATGTGTTCAAAACATTTATATACATGTCTCGTTTATCAAACACGTGCATGCACACACACATACACACATACGCACACACACACACACACACACACGCACACACGCACACACACACACACACACACACACACACACACACACACACGCACAGGCCCTGAATGTATCCTTGCAGGGGTGACAAAGCTTCCTTTTGGCCACAAGCCGATCATGTTCTACAATGGTGAGGTGTCTTGCCTCACCCTCACAGGGAAGGTCCAGGTCATCAGGCTGCAGACCCACAGTTACCAAGACGACCAAGACCTCTCTGAACCAGAGGTAGGACGGAGGACAAGGAGGGAGGGGAGGAGGGAAGAGAGGTTATGGGGGGGGGGGGAGGAGGAGGCAGTAATGTACAATGTAGTGGTGTTGTGAGCCCCTTCCCTTCACCCCTCGCCCCCCTAATGATGCTTCCTAAATAATGCCCATGTACATGTACTAATATTGTACATGACACATGTATATGTAAGCAGAGACAGAGGGTATTGGTCCATCCTAGAGTGCACCATTTCTGTGCCTTAAGCAGATCTCGATTTTGACATTTTAGTTGCCTTCGTGCAGGTTATGTATGTAATCCTTGATATTGGCTGTAATTCTGATTATAGCGTAAATAATTTAAGCGGAGCACATGTATTTGCCCCACCTCTCATTACACATGTTACACCATTAATGGTACAGTGTGCGTCTACGCATAAGGTACTGCACATGTTGGCGACATGTATACATGTATCGGCGTGGATCACACATGCAGGGAACACATCTCCATTGTAACAGTTGTATAACGGTTCAACCTGCCCAGCCATGCATGCCTTGCACACACGAGGGGGTGATGCACACACGTCTACGCCACAAAACGTCAGTTACAGACAAGGTACAAAAATAAATTTTCCAACACACACTATTAAAACACATGGGGGAGGGGGGGAAAGGGATAAAAGAAAGAGGTCATGGAACAAGAGGGAGGGGGGGGGGGGGGGGGTAAGGTAAGCTGGCTCCAGAACTGTCAGTCTGACAATGGCGTCTTCTCTAGACGTCTGTTGTCCTCCATCATGGCCTTCAGGTCGATGTATATCTCCGGTCCCAACGTGCCCATCATGATCTCCAACCCCCTCCTGGTGGTGAAGTCTTCAGGCGTGTACCTGTTGGAACACTTGGTCCTGTCTATTAGTCCCATCCTCTGGTAGGCAGCGGCCACCAGCTCACTGCAGAAGACGCTGCTGAGGTCTTCCTCGTTCAAGTTCAGAAGGTTGAAGGGCTCGTCTAGGAAGTCTGTGGAGGACAGGACGAGCTGGAGCTTGTTCGTCTCGTAGGGGCGGTCTTTGGTCTCTTGCATGAAGTCGCGGAGGGTCTTCTTCATGTCGCTGCGCTGCTGAGGCGTGAGACCTTCCACGTGCCTCACCGCCGCCATGTTGCACCAACCGTTGGTGACCCTCTCCCTGAGGGGAGTCACCTGGACCCCGTCCTTGATGACACCTGTGTCTGTGTGTGTACATGTGTGGATGTGTGTGTGTGCATACATGTGTGTGTGTGTGTGTGTGTGTGTGTACATGTGTGGGTCTGCGTGATTATCGAGAACTTTACAAAATGCATGCACCCAAAAGGAGCTTACTCCCTTGGTCCTGCTCCAGGGTCTATTGACACCCCTTAGAGTGTTATGGTTGCCATGGTCACTCACCATCGTTGCGTGGCTTTGACTCCCACACACATAGCTCATTGTTTCTCGTCCAGTATGCCTGCAAGTGATTACCACACACCATCACGCACGGTCGGCTCTGGCAGGAATACTTTATTGTTTTAAAGTGTACATGTATTTAAGCACTGGTGTACGTGTATCTCCATCCCACTGCACGCAAGTTGCGTTTGAGGCACCACGTTGTTAGGATTACATCACAGTGGGGGGGGGGGGGGGGGGGGGGGGTTGGGCACTTACTATCCCCACGTGTCCAAACGTGGCGTGGTCAAACAGCTTGATGACTAAGGAGCTGGGTTTCACAGAGGAGAAGAGAAGCAGGTCACCGGTCTGTACGGCCTTGGTCACCTCCTCGTAGGGATGGTACACAACACCCTTCAGGGAAGGGTTGACTGCATTGCTGCAAAGGGAGGGGGGGGGGGGGGGGGTACAAGGACATTGCACATCTAGCATACCTCGCTACTAATGGTCCGCCCCACATATACACTGTACAGTATACACAAGCGCACATTGCACATACAATCCCCATGCATAACAGCATGCATCACACACACTTACACAAATTTTGCCAATGGGGTTAGCTTGTGGCAGTTGTTGCTCAGCGGTCCCGGCTTCACCCTGGGGATCTTCACCTCGAGAGCTTCCCCCAGCGGGAGGTGCCCCTCTAACGACCCCGCCTCCACTTCGTCGGGCAACGCCCCCACCAGCACCCCTAGCTCGTGGTACATTTGTGCCACCACGACCGTGGCCGCTATGGCTGTCCGCTCCCAGTCCGTATTCGCTTTGTCCAGCCTATGCCTCTCCCTTTCCGTTTGCGCGATCACCCGGCTGAGGAACTCGTTAATCTTTTCAACTTGGTGCACCTCCTTCGTCGTCACCAGCGGTCGAAAGTATATCCGCTCGAACCCGCCAAGGGCCACCCACGTCACTGCCGCCTTAGCGCTCGCGTGGCGCGCCCCGCCTCGTCGCGCCTCCTCGCGGGAGAGCGCCCTGGCCGTCCCCTTGAGCAGGAAGGTGGGCTCCACGGGGTCGGGCTTGGAGACCATGGCGTAGAGCGGGGAGGCCCCCTCCTTCCGACAGAACACGCCCAGCCACCCGCTCTGGAGGCGATCCTCAATCTTATTGAATCGTAGCTTCCTCTTCTTCCCATTGGTGTAAAAACCGTCCGCTTCGACGTTACCGTTCCTTGAGCTGCACGGACCGTCTACTTCATCCTGGTCATCCTTATCCTCGTCATCCTCATCCGAATCGTACTCAAGCACGTACCCGGGCAGATCGGGCCACTCGTCTTGATGCTCCATAGGACTGCCGTAGATATCACCGCATGACGCTATTATACAAGATATAAAAATTTAATTAAAATAAAATTGGTGATGTAGGATTTGTAGACAGCAATTGAGTAAAAAGTAAGGAAACAAGGAATTACGGATATTAGGCATTCATTTAATTATAAATATTACAGACCTACATTTAGCACAGAATAGACAACTTCACGATCTGATTATTTTGTACTCCGGATGTGATGTCACCTAGTCACTACGAAGAAGTCCGTTGTTGTCTCTTTGTTGTCTCTAGCTTTTACTGGGCCTCATATAGTTACATCGTTGTGGGGCCCAATAAAAGCTAGAGACAACAACGGACTTCTTCGTAGTGTCTAGGTGACATCATATCCGGAGTACAAAATAATCAGATCGTGAAGTTGTCTATTTCCAGGAGGTAGATTTGCTAAATAATGTAGGTCTGTAATATTTATAATTAAATGAATGCCTAATATCCGTAATTCCTTGTTTCCTTACTTTTTACTCAATTGCTGTCTACAAATCCTACATCACCAATTTTATTTTAATTAAATTTTTATATCTTGTTTCACACATTTTTATGCTAGGCGCTGTACATCTAAGCCGGGATCCGCCTGTGGTAATAATAAACATGTATTATATCAGAGATACATGTATTGAATAATCGTGCCGTGTAATGCAAGATTACTTCGCATGGCGAGGAAGTATTCATCCCTGCGCAATCACATGCATGCTCTTAACTAAACAGTTTTAACTTGGTCGGAAGATCGATACGGCGCAATCGGTAGCCCTGCTATATAGAATTCAAAAAACATTAGTTGTAATTATAAATTTATAATAAAGCCTTCTATACGGCCGAGCTCCGAGAGGCCCCCATGCCAGTACGGATGGGGCCATATTCCCCATGGGGCTGGGGCCAGCGGTGGCGCAGGTGGGAGCAGCGGAGCAGGGGCCAGCAGTGGAGCTGGGGCAAGCAGAGCGTGGGCCAGCGGAGCAGGGGCCAGCAGTGGCGCAGGTGGAGCTGGGGGCAGTGGCGGAGCTGAGGCCAGTGGAGCAGTGGCGGAGCTGGAGCCAGCAGAGCAGGGGCCAGCAGTGGCGCAGGTGGGAGCAGCGGAGCTGGGGGCAGTGGCGGAGCTGGGGCCAGCGGCAGATCTGGGGCAAGCAGAGCAGGGGCCAGCAGTGGCACAGGTGGGAGCAGCAGAGCTGGGGGCAGTGGCGGAGCTGGGGCCAGAGCTGAGGCAAGCAGGACCGGAGCAGGGACCAAGACCGGTATTGGAGAGTAGGGAGGGCCCTCCTCACCCGAGTCAACAGCAAACAGATTCTCAGCTTCTTCTGCTGTGACCTACAAGGGTAATAATATATATTATATAGATATAATGCCATGCATGCAAATCCTATGTACACATGCATGCCTCTTCCATATCTTAAAGTAAAGAGTGAGTGAGAAAAGTTGCTTCATATAAACCAAAACTGATCTAATACGAGGGAAAGATTAAATTATTGGAACGGCCTCCCATAATAAATGTGTTGAACAAACCAACTATATATGCGGTGGTGGGGGTGGGGCTGAATTAAGATGGCCTGCATTTCAAATGGTTAGTATTTGCTGATATATGTGAAACTGCACACAATCATGTGTAGAGAGAGGCCTAGGGTTGCTGCCACTTTAACTTATGCATGGGTAAAAATATATAAACTACAATGATGTACTTGAGAACACAGGGATGTTCAGGTTTGCAGCCATAGAGATTTTAAGTCCACATGCTGGGACACCATACATGAAATCATGCAGGAAGTTAGTTAGTCCTGCAAAGCATAAATCGCTTATCCAAATTGAAAAGAGCTGCATGTAATAGGTAACTGGTTCCAGCTGAAAACAGGAGAACATCATGGAGGATGATTGGTGGTCCATGTGCATGTTTTAGCAGCCATAGAAGCAAGGTTTTAGACCACACACTGTGCCACCATATATGGAGGAAGGGGCAGGCTTGTGGTTTTATGAATGCAAAGTTGCAAGATAAATGTTGACACAGAGGCAGTTTTGTATAGAGAACGTACATCAACTGATATAAGGATTGGATTGTGAGTTAAGTACAACATATAATTGTGTGAACTCATATTCCGGGGTTAGGGCCTATAGAGACAGATCCATTAATTTACATGCAGTCAAGGTCACAGCTGCAACCCCATTTGCCATTTGATAATCCTGCAAAGCATAATCTCTTAGTCAGAGTGACAGCTCTTAAAAGAGCTGTTATTGGTTCCAGATGATGTACTGGAGAACCCAGGGAAGGATTGCTCCATGTTCAGGTTTGCAGCCACAGTATATGTGTCAAAGTTTAAGACCACATGCTGGGACACCACACATGGAATCATGCAGGAAGTTAGTTAGTCCTGCAAAGCGAGGCAGATAGATAGCTCTTAAGAGAGGTGCATGTAATAGGTTCCAGCTGAAAATTAGAGATCATCATGGTCCTGCATGTTTTAGCAGCCATAGAAGCTATGGCACATACTGGGCCACCAAATATGGTATCCATACAGGAAGGAGGCAGGCATGTGGTTTTATAGACTGTACAGCTGTAAGATAAAATATTGTTTACACAGAGAACCTAGGGAACATGTTTTAGCAGCCATAGATGCTACATCCTGTATGGCAAGGTTTAAAAGACACATGCTGGGCCACCATACTGTATATGGTATCCATTGACAGGCATGTGGTTTTATCCTTGCAAAAATATAATAGTCAACATTCACAGACATGTAGTGTGAATGTGGTATAAAAATCCCCTCAGAGAGTATCAAAGCTGGCAAGCATATACTCCAATGCAATTTGATCTGGCATTATTCGTTTTCCTATCTCGCAGACGAACACACGCACACGATACAATACATCGGTCCCATGCGTGTAGGACATATTGCATCCAAACATTGCAAACACTCCTACCTCATAGTATTTCTTTTCCTGCAGTATTGGGCCTTAGCGGTCTCCTTCTTACTTTCCGGATCAAGCCAGTATTGGGCCTTCATGCTATCCTTCTTACTCTCAGGATCGGCTTTGTAGCGCTTCCTGTCGCAAGTCTTCTTTTTTTCATGCGCTTCTTGAAAACTGTCACGCTCCTCAATATCTTGCGACTCGCCAACACAACAGTCATCATTTAACTTTGCGATCTTCTTTGCACGATTCTTTTCTCTTCGCGACCGACGTGACGGCATTTTGAAGAAAACAAACTAGACACGTCAAGCTTTTGGTATACAACCGTGACAACAATTGAATAGTAACTGTAGCGCATGCACTATATGAAATATAGAACGTGTTCAACCACACGTTCCCGCCCACTTTTATGTCTTCCAAAGGCCGATAAAATCTGTTGTGGGCTATACTAACAAAACTAAGTTTGCTAGAGATTGAAATTTGTGTCAAGCATAACTCTCGTTACTAACATAATAAAACAAATCCAACTCGACAATAAGTTTCTAACTTGTTGGTTCTAGTGCTTCCGCATAACGGCTAACATTATACTTCAATCGTGACAAAGATGCAATGCAATAAACCTCTTATCCGAGCAAATCTTATCTTATCAGATCCGGAAGAAGATGGAGAAACTTTTTTTTAGGTTCGAGTGTGGGAACGAGAGAGCGTTATCTCTGTTGTCTGAGCTTTCTAAGCGTCGGCAGTTTTATTACATTGTAGGTAATTGTTGGTTGTATCCAAATACGCTCACTAAAGTCCAACTGATTCTACGGTGCAACGGCAATAGTGGAATCTGGTGTTTTGCTAATCGTATTCATGACACTTCAAATCCTACATAGGACC
Organism: Eunapius fragilis; assembly: GCA_963681505.1. Lineage (NCBI taxonomy): Eukaryota > Metazoa > Porifera > Demospongiae > Spongillida > Spongillidae > Eunapius > Eunapius fragilis. The sequence continues at coordinate 5,801,637 of OY811972.1, read as the reverse complement.
TACTAACGTAGGTCCTGATTATGTGGGCCTCGCCCCCCTCATAGTTTTAGTTGTAGGTGGTTCCCCCCCCCCCCCCCCCCCCCCCGCCATCGTGTACTGTATGATAATGCCGAAGGGGGGGGGGGGGGGTACAAACAGAAGTGTAATATTACGAGCTACTTGAGCTAATTGTCTAATTATGTAGATCTGCAGATGTAATATGAATGTGACATTTTAACTGTGTACATGTATGCTATTTTTTCTTTCATACCGAATCAAACTTTTGTCAAATGATAATTAGCCAGATGCTAAGCAATGCAGCGCTGTGGGATTCATTCCACTACAAGTAGAATTCATCCACAATGATCCCTTTGCAGCAAGTAGAATTCATCCACAATGATCCCTTTGCAACAAGTAGAATTCATCCACAATGATCCCTTTGCAACTTGTACGTGCCACTACAGCAGTTATTTCTGTTACCTGCTGAATGTTGCCCACACAATTCATTCATAGCGAGTTTTGATAACTATTTTCACATTTAATCATAGATTGACTGATACACATGTATGGTAGTGACTTAAGTCAGTGACTTACATGTAAAAGGACACGTACTAAACTGAAAAGACAGTTGTCTGAACTAAAGCAACTAAAAACTTATCTTTGTTCGAATCCTTGTTGGTACAGTGTACATGTATGTCTTGTTGAAATGCTCCAGGGAGGTACATGTACTGTTACAGTGTTGATTAATACATGTAGGTTTCCTATCTCTGTATTAACTGGTGTACATTTTCTTTCAGCTGAAAGCATCTCTTGAGAAATGCATAGTACTTAACAGGTACAATGGTGTGGGTGTATGTGTGTGGGTGTATGTGTATGTGTGTGTGTGTGTGAGTGTACGTGTTTGTGTGCATATGTGTGTGTGTGTTTAGGGTCTTCTGTGTATTACAATCAGGGAATGGCCGACATTCTTTGCGTATCATATAATGTACCATTTCCATTGAGCCACTTGTGCCTGGCCCATAGCTATCATATGCTTTGGTTCAATGGACAAATACATACATGTATGTATTTGTCCATTGAATGTATGTGTCATGTATCTAGTGATCTAGTGATTCATACTTGGGGTGTGGTTTCCCTGCACACACACACACACACACACACACACACACACACACACACACACACACACACACACACCCCACCCCACCCCCAGGTTGAAGGATGCGTGGACCTTTGCCTCTGCTCTGGACAAGGCTGAAGGATGGAAACAGCTGGCCACTGCAGCCATGCAGCACCTTGATGTTGAGATGGGTGAGTGTGGTCACTATGGTAACTTCTATTTCTCCCCCCCCCCCCCCCCCCTCCCTCCTCTCTCCCAAACCCTAACCTACAGTACATGTACATAACATTTCCTTATTTCTTTGCAGCCATATGCGCGTACCAGCAACTCAAAGATGTAGCCATGGTCTATTCTCTCCAACAGATAAAGGTGGGTGCCCCCCAGTGAGGCCATGATAGAGGCGGGTGTCCCCCAGTGAGGCCATGATAGAGGTGGGTGCCCCCCAGTGAGGCCATGATAGAGGTGGGTGTCCCCCAGTGAGGCCATGATAGAGGTGGGTGCCCCCCAGTGAGGCCATGATAGAGGTAGGTGCCCCCCAGTGAGGCCATGATAGAGGTGGGTGCCCCCCAGTGAGGCCATGATAGAGGTGGGTGCCCCCCAGTGAGGCCATGATAGAGGTGGGTGCCCCCCAGTGAGGCCATGATAGAGGTGGGTGCCCCCCAGTGAGGCCATGATAGAGGTGGGTGCCCCCCAGTGAGGCCATGATAGAGGTGGGTGCCCCCCAGTAAGGCCATGATAGAGGTGGGTGCCCCCCAGTGAGGCCATGATAGAGGTGGGTGCCACTGTAAGGCCATGATAGTGAATTTGGTTTTTGTCGAAATGAAGAAAATAAAGTACATGTACATTTATCAAACCACACTTTCAAGTACTGACCTCCCCAAATAGCACATTGAGGATAGAAACTTGTTAGCTGGGTACATCGCCATGTTCTTGGAGAACTACAGCCTTGCGCAGGACCTGTTCCTGGCTTCTTCGAACAGCAAAGCTGCACTTGAAGTAATGCCGACCCCAAGTGGTGATGGGTTGGCATGTGTTACTGTGTGTGTGTGTGTGTGTGTGTGTGTGTGTGTGTGTGTGTGTGTGTGTGTGTGTGTGTGTGTGTGTGTGTGTGTGTGTGCAGATGTGTAGAGACTTGCTTCAATGGGACCAGGCACTCAACCTAGCCAAGACATTGGCCCCAGAGGAGATACCATACATCAGCAAGGAGTATGCCCAACAACTGGAGTTCACGTGAGGCTCATTGCCCCTCCCCCTCCCCCCTCACACCATCCCCTCACACAAAATTCGGTGTGTTTTAATCCCACCTTTTTCCCATGCTTACATGTACATGTACATGCATTCAGTTACCATCCTGAACTTTGTAATTACACTGTGCATCATGTAATCAGGCACCATTGTATGTCATCACCTTCCATACCCCCCCCTCCCCTCCCTCCCCCCTCCCCTCCCTCCCCCCTCCCCTCCCTCCCCTCTTCCCTCCCTCATGCCCTTAGGGGGGACTACTCAAATGCCGCTATATACTATGAGAAGGGTACAGTCAACGCCAATGCTCCTGAGGTGGGCTGCATCAGTACCTGTGTGTTAGTTTAAGCTGCGTGTGTACAGGGTCTGGGGTGTGAACTATCTTTGAATGTGGCTAGCTAGTCATTTGCCCTGCCTTATTGTTGTGATATATGCCTCCACCTCCGTCTTCCCCACCTATCCACCCTCCCCATTTTCTCCACCCACCCCTCCCCCATCAACCAGAACCTGGCACACAATGAAGCCTGCCAATGTGGACTTGTAAGGATGTTGATCAGAACTGGTGACATTAGAAGGTGTGTGTGTGTGTGTGTGTGTGTGTGTGTGTGTGTGTGTGTGTGTGTGTGTGTGTGTGTGTGTGTGTGTGTGTGTGTGTGTGTGTGTGTGTGTGTGTGTGTGTGAGTGTGTGAATGTGTATATATGAGCAAGTGAATGTGTGTGTGCATGTGTGTATGTGTGTGTTTGAGTGTGTGTATGTAGTGATGAGACATCTGGGAACTTATCCTTAGGTAAGGTCTGGGTTTCGATGGTTATGCATGTATGTTCAGGTTGTATTAAGAACATACATGTACATGTGCATGTATCCTACCTTGCCAGAGGGATGAACATTGCCTTAGGTCTGAACAACAAGCAGCTCTTCAAAGAGTGTGCGACTATCTTGGAAGGATTGAAGGTGAAAATACGTGTTTGTGTGAGTGTGTGTGTGAGTTAATACATGGGTGTGGGGGTGCTTGATCATTTTTGTTCACTACTTACAATGTGGTTACCATGGTGATGCAATGATGTCACCTTTTTACACCTAGCTTTATGTTGAGGCTGCTACATTATTTGAGAAGGCTCAATGTTGGGAAAAGGCCGCTGCTGTCTACCTGAAGACTAAAAACTGGTATGTAGCCCACATGCTTACATGTACATATATTTCGTGTTCTATTCCATTCCCTGGTGAACCTCTGGGGCACCCGTCTGTTCCTCCCCTTTCTCCTCATCTCCTTACTTCTACTCCTTCTCCCTCCCCCTCCCCTTCTCACTTTCCTCCCCGTCTTCCTCTTCCCAGGAACAAAGTTGGTGAGCTATTGGGAAAGGTGTCATCCACCAAGCTTCATGGCCAGTATGCCAAGGCCAGGGAGGCAGATGGCCAATTTATGCTGGCAGCCAAGGCCTACGAAGCTGCCAAGGATTATGACAATGCAGTGAGGTTAGCACACCTGTGCCTTCGGAGGCAGCCTTTAATAAAGTGCCCCCCCCCCCCCCCCTCCCCCATCTCCCACTCTGACCCCTCGATCCTCGACCCACACCATTAGAAGTAGAAACGCAGTGCTTGTTGACACACACACACACACACACACACACACACACACACACTGTAGCTAATCTACATAGTGGCTACATTAAGTTTAACATTTACATACATGTACTACTGCATATAAAAAGCAACATTTGTATGTGATAGTATTGGCGTTAGGCTAAAAATTAAAAAAAAAACTTGCGCCCTGTAAGGGACTTGAACCCGTGACCCTCAGATTAAAAGTCTGATGCTCTACCGACTGAGCTAACAGGGCGGTGATGATATCGTTCCGTATTATCTGTATACTATCCACTACAACGTCTGCAACCATGGACTCTTTGCTATGTAATTTTAGTTATAGTTTGTCCATGTCATGAACTTACTTTGGTACAGACACCTAGTATGTAGGGCCAATCGATAAAATAAATCCTTTCGATGGCTGGGCCAGCAGACACGCGTGGCCGCTCCGGTTTCGGTTCGACAGGTTTTGATGCTTGCTTCCAACAAATTTCGAACTGCTAATGAAATAAACTACACTGTATACTTAACAGTCGCTTTTAACGATACTCGCATTGAGGTGAGAAATATATACCAAAGCATACATATTCAATGTACACATACACACATACATTGATAGTAATTTGCGTTACATGTACATGTACTCGCGACCGCAGCAATCTATTAACAGCACAACCGCTATTTTCAGCGATTGTAGTCTGTTCTGTTCGAATCGGAACACTACGCGGGACGTAGAAGATAGCGCTATACTTATTACTACGAATACCACGCAGTGGCTTAGGATTTTTGTTTGGTACCGAGGTGCCACTTAATACATGCGTGTTTGAACGGATTCTTTTAACGTCATACATATAATAAGCGTTGGTTTCTGTCTTAACAAACAACAAAACAAAAAAAAAAAAATAGTTGTATACAAATTGAGGAAGTTGTAAAAACAAAAATATTGCGCCCTGTAAGGGACTTGAACCCGTGACCCTCAGATTAAAAGTCTGATGCTCTACCGACTGAGCTAACAGGGCTGCTCACGAGGTTAGGTAATTACATTCTTGCATATTTTTTTTGAGCAACTTTATTACAATTAGAGAAGTATGTGCTATGCATTACACAAACAAATGGACTGATATTACAATAAGTTCGGATCTTTCACAGATGATCCTGCTCGAGACAGGAGTGCCCGTGCGTTGGCTCGCATCAAAGCCTGCCATACAATAGACAGGTAGCGGGACTTGGAGCAATTTCCCGCTGGTGGCTAGCATGGCGTGATAAAGTTTGCATGGCTTCTGCACCCCAGCACCCATAAGTCTCCACTGCTATGGGGATACATGTCCAGCCTAGCTCTGAGCACTTGGCATCATTAACATTGTGCTTGTGCACCTCAGCTGCCAGAGCTGCAGATCCACTTGTCACACCCGCTTCCATTAACGTACTTGAATTTAGCGTAGATGTGACAGTCAGATTTAGAGCTGCTGGTTTTCTGTGAAAGCATAGCCTATTGATCCTTTAGTCTTAACAAGTTTTAAGCTAGAGGTGTCAGAAAAGTTACCACAGGGATAAATGGCTTGTGGCAGCCAAGCATTCATAGCGACGTTGCTGGCCGTGTTCTATGTCCTACATGCCCCAAACCATTTCCTGCTTCAACGTAACCCAAACAGGCCCGTCGGCAAGATTCTAAAATTACAACGAAGTGGAAAAGAAATACAAAAATATTGCGCCCTGTAAGGGACTTGAACCCGTGACCCTCAGATTAAAAGTCTGATGCTCTACCGACTGAGCTAACAAGGCTGCTCTGAGAACAAATAATTACATCAGTTCTTCCATTAAACATTTGAGGCCCGTTGCGTGCATTTTCATGTACGTTTTGGTTTACATGTAATAATAAATCCGCGCAACATGCAGAGATAAAAATGTGTGGCTTTGCAAAAAGTAAGCCTATTATTGTCTGCTCATCCTAGAAAGGAATCGAAAGAGCCCGCTTTTCAAAACAAATGCTCAAGAACGAACACAGACGATAGACAGTCTTCCGCGGTGCTGTGGCAATCGTTTAGCGTTAGAACTGGGACGTGATGTTGGCTACCGTTTGGTGGTGTTTCTTTTACACCCGTCATGGACGTAGCAACAGGGTCGGGATAGCGGATATGTTACTCCGAATGCGCGCAATTTAACAGCAGAACAGGAACACAGAGAGAAAAAGGTGTGAAATTCAAAAAAGTAAGCCCATCACTGTCTGCGCATCGTAGAAAGGAGTCGAAAGAGCCCACTTATGTGGAATACGGCCCAGCCAAACGTTCAAAAAAACGAACACACCAGAGATAAAATAAACTGTCCGCTTGAATTAAAGAACAATAAAAATGCTAGCGCCCTGTAAGGGACTTGAACCCGTGACCCTCAGATTAAAAGTCTGATGCTCTACCGACTGAGCTAACAGGGCTGCTCGAAGGACACTAATGTTGGTACGTTAGCTAAGCAGCAAAGGGGTGGTTATTAGGTCGACCTCCTGCCCCTGCATTCAAATGAACGAGGGTGCTTGTATTCATTTGAGTTGCAGGCAACAAGTCATCCCTTTACACACAATAAGTAAATCAACACGTGTATAAATTAATTTCATCTCTGATACTGTTGCAGCTTCTCATATATATATTTTTTTAACCAAAATGTACAACTTGACGAATCATTTTTTTTTTGCGATTATAGTCTAAGCTAATTCTTAGTAGAACTAAGTTATGTGAATAATGATGAAAGGGTACTTACTTAAAGCATGATTACATCGCAGAGGTAACATGCAAGATGATAGTCAAGTTTTTTACTACAGAATATTCTAGCCATGCATGTGTATGATCTCGATATATATGTATATTTCTTTGGCGAAGAAATTTTTCTTTTAGTATCATTAAACCCTGGGGTGCCACTTGTAGCTAAATCTGTGGTTGTTTTTCTTTCACTCAGCTGTTTTGTTTTCACACCATGAAAATGCTCGTATCCTTAACACCATTGCCTTTCAATCCCATAACTATCCTAGTTTGGGGACCAGACTATATCTTCCTACTTCATCTGTTTTATTTACTAGTTACCCAGGGAACCTCCACACAGGGATTCATATCTACTATACATCCAATGTTGTCATACTTCATTGACGTAGACTTCTCAATAAAACTATTGTTTTCCCAATGTCTATGATGAACACACCACACACAAGTAGACCTGCATTTGCGGCAGTAATGCATTATCATGTACATGTAATGATGACATTACAGTGTGTGTTTGTGTGTGTTTGTGTGTGTGTGTGTGTGTGTGTGTGTGTGTGTGTGTGTGTGTGTGTGTGTGTGTGTGTGTGTGTGTGTCTATGTGCGTTAAAACCACAGGTTGTACCTGGATCACCTGGAGAGCCCTGATGAAGCAGTGCGTGTGGTCCAAGAGGGAAAGTCACCCGAAGGGGCCAAGATGGTTGCAAAGTACGCATATGTGGCTGTGTTGCCTTGGATGTGTGCATCATTTACGCGTGTCTCCATTACATGCACACGGACATGTGATCTGTTTTGTCACTCAATGGATTTCTTTTATGCAAAGGTTTTTCCAAAAACTGGGAGACTTTGTTACAGCGCTCCAATTTCTTGTTCTTTCAAAATGCAACAACGAAGCCTACACCATGGCTGAGGTAAGGGCTGGGGACTAGCATGGCTGGATAAGGGTTGGGGGCTAGTACATGTGTGTGTGTGTCTGTGTGTGTGTGTGTGTGTGTGTGTGTCTGTGTGTGTGTGTGTGTGTGTGTGTGTGTGTGTCTGTGTGTGTGTGTGTGTGTATATATATGCTGCATCACACTGCATAGGGGCTGGGGGTACATCACACTGCATAGGGGCTGGGGGTCATAAGGGCTGGGGGGTACTGTACATGTGTACATCAAACTGCATGGATGAAAAGATCTTCCACAATAATTATTTTATTTTTCTTGACTCCTCCCCAGTCCTATGGCCAGATGGACCACTACGCTGAGGTTATAGGAGCAGAGGCCACTGAGGAGGACTATCTCAAGATGGCTGCCTATTTTGAAAAGAACGAAAATCACTACAAGGCCGGCGTCTTTTATTTCAAGGCGTCGCAATTTGCAAAGGTAATCATTACTTTTTACGCAGTTGGATGGGGAAGGGGAGGGGCATGGTGGATAATAGGATTGTCAATATGGTCCTCTTTAAATACTACTCCATTGACAACTCACTCTCCCTCTGTCGCTGAAAGCACTCCAGTTATTATGTGATCCAGATACATGTATGCAACTCATGTATTTAACACATAATGGCTCTATGCACATCCCTAGGAGTTGGGGGGGGGAGGCAAATGACCCCCTTGCCATTATACTGCCCCCCCCCCCTTTGGTATTTAGGGAGTGATCTTTAATAAATGCATCATAACTAAGGTACATGCAGTACACACAATGTACATGTACATTTAAGTGACATATACTGTAGGCTCAAAGTAATCTGATTTGCCTTATAATCGCCCCCTCTAAAAAGTATCAACTCTGCGTTTGCCCCCCTTAAGGTTTTTTCTCGGTTAAACCCTGCGGGGGAGGAGGGGGGGGGGGTATGTACGCTTGCATGCATGTGTCTTGTCTGACCCCTATGGTGCTGTTAATGTATAACTATCACATCATCCTTCCCAGGCCCTCCACCATCTCCTTCTCTCACCAACCACCCTACACCCCGATGGAGAAAACATTGACATAGCTATTGAAGTCGTAAGTTGTTGCAAGCATTGCACGTACACGTATTAACTGACCCAGAACCTCATGACCTGACGTCTTTGGATGGATGTCCTATCCATTTGCCTTTCTTTGTTTTTTTCTATTCCCCTCTGTGCAGGTTGGGAAGGCAAGGCTTGAATCCCTTACACAGCAGCTCACCGACTACCTCATGGGAGAGACTGACGGTGTGCCAAAGGTAGAGTGTTATTTGGAGGGTGTGCCTTAACAATGGACGTGTGCCATCACATCCAGGCGCATTCGATTGTCCTTGTGCGCTCCAGTGGGTGTGGTGTGTGCACTCCAGTGGGTGTGGTGTGTGCACTCCAGTGGGTGTGGTGTGTGCACTCCAGTGGGTGTGGTGTGTGCGCTCCAGTGGGTGTGGTGTGTGCTGCTCCAGTGGGTGTGGTGTGTGCTGCTCCAGTGGGTGTGGTGTGTGCACTCCAGTGGGTGTGGTGTGGTGTTTATTTTAATGTTTATTATAGTATACCAAATCACTCTTATATGGAACCTTTTTGACGCAGGTTCCGATAAGTGCAACTGTTAACACTATCCACACCTGCATCCATGTACATGTACAATGTTGGTCACTGCACCCTACGAGGGTGGAGGGGGGGAGGGAGGGGAAACCTGTCTTCTCCCTTGTGGGGACGTTGGCGTGTCTCCCCCCTCCCCACACACACACACACATGTACTGACCATTGCATGGGTCCCACCACTGTCCACAGGATGCCAAGTACCTCTTCCGCCTGTACATGGCCCTGGGGGAGTACAGGGAAGCAGCACGCACAGCCATCTTGATAGCGAGGGAGGACCAGACGGCCGGGAACTACAGGAATGCTCACGACGTCTTATTCCACATGCATGCAGGTAACCCCTTGCACGTGTACAGTACTTCAGAGGTGGCTGAAGGGTCATTACTGACTTGAAGTGGTTGGCTTGTATGTGGTAGCTGCATGGGAAGGTATAAATACCCAAGTGCAGCATGTGTGCATGCACCGGGAGGGCCGTACACTTGTATGCAATGTTTACACCAATGTATAATTATGTACACTGTAAGTCATAGGGATTACCTGTTTCAATGCAGTTGCATTGTTTTTTTTTTATGTTGGTGTAGTAGATCTTATTTCTGTATGTAGATACATGTACTTAAGTACATGCACAGTGTGTGATCAGGGTACAATTGAATTACAGAGCTCCAACAACGTAACATCCGAATACCATCTGAGATGACCCAGAACCTAATGATCCTCCACAGCTACATCCTAGTCAAGGTGTGGCGTGTGTGTGTGTGTGTTGTGTGTGTGTGTATGTGTGCATGTGTGTGTGTGTGCGTGCGTGTGTGTGTGTGTGTGTGTGTGTGTGTGTGTGTGTGTGTGTGTGTGCATGTACATGTATGCAGAGAACATTCCATTTATGTCCCAACTGTGTGAGTGTGTCGGTACTATGGTACTGCTCTGTTAAGTGTTGCCCTGCGTCCCTTTAGCTTCTGGTGAAGAGGGAGGAGCATGCCAAAGGAGCCAGAATGTTGGTCCGTGTTGCCAACAACATTAGCAAGTTTCCAAGCCGTAAGTAGATTGCACACATACATGCACACACACACACACACACAAACACACAAACACCAAAGCACATATATGAGATCCTTCAGAGGGGGTGCCCCCCCTGCATATAACTTGTACCAAGGTATTAATACAGCACCATATGTGGTGATCAACTAAGTTCAATTCAATGTACACTCTCGCCTTACGGACGTGTCAACAATCAGTGGCGGCGGAGCAATAAAAAAAGTGATACGGCGGACCGGGAGGGGGGGGGGGGGGGGGTGGAAAAAGGTCTTCAATATATGAGCAGGGGTGTAACAAGTGAAATGATCTTACACATGAATTTTCAAAAGCAGATACATGGATTACTACACTGTATGAAGATAGCATACAAGTATTAGAAAAAGTGGTACGGCGGCGCGCACTATTTATAAAAAGTGCTACGGCGTTCGCCGTACTTGCCGTAGCGTCAGCGCCGCCTATGAACAATCCTTGCACAATGTGTATGTGTGCCTCTCTGAATAGGGCTGTAATATTTGTGTATATGTACATGTATATGTACATGCATGTGTACATGTACACTGTATGTGTATGTAGTGATGGTTGCTTGATGCAGTGCTACATTTGCACACACACTCATATAGTAATTAGCTGAATTAGGCATTGCAGTATGTGCATGTACACATATGTTTTATCAATCATTGCCTCATGTACTGAACTCACGGCTACACATGTACACTTGCACACTTTGAGTGTTCCCCCACCTCCACACTCATCCCTTCCTCCACCTCCCACCCCATCTGGCCTATCAATTCCTCTCCCTCCTTTCCAGATGTTGTTCCCATCCTGACTTCAACAGTGATCGAATGCCATCGCTCGGGTCTTAAGAACTCTGCGTTTAACTTTGCTGCCATGTTACTGAGGCCAGAGAACAGGGCAAAGATTGACCCAAAATGGAAGAAGAAGATAGAACAGATAGTGAGGTGAGAGTGCGATTATGCATTCATATGTCCTTGCATGGGCATTGGAGCAACTATTCGTGACCACTTTGTACTTGATTCACTGTACTTCTGTGGTTACGTGCAGTCTTGGGTGTTGAACACATGTTCAATAAGTACACATGTACATGTATTTGTAGAAAGCCTGACAAAGGCGAAGTGGAGGAACCATTAGAGCCATGCCCCTACTGCTCACAACCATTGCTGCAGACCAAGCTGGACTGCCCTCAGTGCAAGAACAATATTCCTTACTGCATAGTCACTGTACGTTTTGACCCCAACCATACCCCCCCCCCCACTCCCACCCCTACCCCTCCTCTTCATCAACCTCTTCCTCCCACCCATATCTCCCCCCCCTCCCCCCATATCTCTCCCTTCTACATATAGGGGTGGCATATGCTCAAAGACGATTGGTCCCAGTGCCCTTCTTGCCATTTCCCTGCACTGTACTCTGAGTTCAAAAAGTTAGTGTCATTATGTGTGCGTACATATATGTGTGTGTGCCATTCATGTTTACCTACCCCCCCCCTCCTCCCTCCCCCCACCATATGGCAGGTTGTTGGAATCTTCAGCTCCTGATGAGAGGGTGTGTCCCATGTGTGCAGCCAACGTAAACGTGGACGACGTCAAGCTGGTGCCCAGTCCACCCCCTCAATCAGACATTGAAGCCTAGTCCCCAGGACCTCTTCGTGTGCATGCATACATTACTATGTAGCGTGATATTGATATTTTGAGAGTGCATATTTATACCTTTTGTTGGGCACGTGATGTCCAATGGTCTACAGTGCATCCAATCACTGTGGCCTATGCTTATAAACTTTTTAAAATAACAACATGGTGATGTCACAGCACCCTACTGGGGAGAATGGCTCCTCTTGTCCTTTTGTATTGTTGTCCTCACTGTAATTACGTAAGTATAATCTGAGCACCACTTCAAGTAACAGACGCCACGTTTTTATAGTACTTTTGTTCGATGAAGTTGTCTGGCCTAAACATGCCTACTGGCAAACTTCTCGAAGGGCTGTTCTTATGTGCCTGTACATGGGCACGTGTTAAAAGAGTGACCCGATGGAAAGGGGGCGGGGGAGGGGGGGGGGGGGGGGGGGGGAATAAGGACAGTGGAACGAGTTCTTGGTGAAGGCCACATAACCGAGAGGACCTGTCTAAATAGTGGCTTTGAATGAACGCATGTGATGCATCAATATAATAATATATATATAACTAGGTGTCCAATGGTTTTATATAAACGGTACAGCTATATATGGGACAGTGTCAAAAGCAAAATCACCCTTCTGGGTAGTTTTTCAAGTTTTCACGTTTTTGGATTTTATTTCCGTTAACTCCAAAGACTTTCTATCAAATGGTCCTTACGCATCCAAAAAATGGGCTATCAGAAAGTTATATAATTATATAGGGTACTGAATGTATAATTAGCCATGCATGCGTTTCAATGCAAGCGTTATACCTTAATTTCATTTGCTGGTCCTGGAAAAGTATCTCAAGGGTGATTTTGCTGGACACTGTTCCATAAAATGATAGCCGTAAATCGGTATATGCAATATTGGAAATGGACTTAAGTCGATCGCTTAACTTATAACATTGCGAATTCAAGTATATCAGAAGCCGTTTCATGCACTGCTTAATAATTTGGATGTGCATTGTGTTATATCACCATGACATCACCATATGCATGTTGTGGAATGTGTTATCGCATAATTATTAAGTCACGCGATGAAAACTATATCTAGATTGGGATCTATATTTAGCGTATTTATGACGTCATTCTACCTAGAATCTACTCGTACCCCCTTGCGGCTGTAGCAGTACTAATTTGAAATGGCAGTACAAGGGCTCGGAGCGCGCGTAAAAGAGGCGATCAAGCATCAACAGGAGCCGATCAATGCCCAATTCATGGCCGCCTTTTGCAGAAGTATTGGAATGAATACAACAAGAATGAACGAAAATGGACAGTTGATGCTACAGATTGATAAATCCTTTGTAGTTACATTTGACTGTCAATGGTCGGACTCTATTGCCGCTGTTGCCTTCATTGGCGAGGTTGGTGAAAAGTTCAAGGTAGAACACTTAAAAAAATTACTCGAGCTGAATTTCATTCCAATGCACCATGGTGGCGGAAGCTATGCCATCGAGCCAGGATCGACACGGGTGGTGATTGTCAATAGTTGGAAAGTGACAATCATTACTGTTGAGGAGTTTTCAAAGTCCTTGGAAGAATTCATAAATTCTGCCGAAGCAGGTCAAGCCATGTTCCTCTAGTTGATCCTGAACTACGCTGCAGTGCTGATTAGTGCCCGTATATTTATAGGATGTCAGGATATGGTACATGGTACATATGTAGTTGCACTATATTGATTTTTCGTTGGACCGTGTGTATTATCTTAAGAGATACGCAGTCATAGAAAGCATCTGCATGCATGTACTTGCATGCAGGCCGGATTATTTCGCCGTATATAGCGGTCCTTGCAATTGCATGAGCGTTTACTTTTCATCTCACTTTTCCATCCATCCTCCCTCCTCCTCCTATGGCCACCCCCCTCCTCCGTCCCCCCTTTTCGCCTTATAGGCCACCTTCTTCTTCTCCCTAGGGCCACCACCCTCCTGCCTCCCTCAGTAGGGCCATCCCCCCACTAATCTCCCTCTCTTCCTCCCTAGGGCCATCCCTCTCCTCTTCTCCTCTTGGGACATCGCGTTCCTTTCACTAAGACCGAGTCCTGATACACACTTTTTTTTTTGCATACGTTTGACCTGGTTATTTAACTGAAGCGTAAAATGGCATGTTTTACTGGGATTTGTGTTAGATCTAGATCACCACCACGCACCCTCCCAAGTCCATTCATCTCTCATGTACCCTATAGACCTCCCTCTAACCCTGTAGTAACTGGTTAACAATAGAACATGCAAGTGGAGCATGCGCAGTGAGATGGCAGAATCCGGTAGAACCAGTTTGGGGCATTCTTAAGGCCTAGCATTGAAGTAAAGAGTCAGTCTAGACTGGAGAACAATATCTGTCATTGAACTACGTACGGTGCTTATTGATGTACATTGTGTTCGTTGTTTTGGTGTTGCTGCATAAGTCATTATAGTGTGTACCAATTGACATGTCAGTATCAGTGGTAGGTACTACACACCCCATTCTCCATAATGTATATGCGTACGATTCATCAGCCGAGTCTAGTAATATCTATTTTATTTATTGCATGAATTCCTAAGTATGCAATGATTATATACAATGTACAACCAGGGCTGCATACAACTACATGTCCATCGTGCATGCATGCAATCGAGCTCATTTACTGGCGAGGAGTTTTTGTCCTTTTTCAGCGCGATTCAGGAATGCTTCAACGCCATTACAGAACTCGTCAGGTGCTATTTTCTTAGTATCCCAACAATGCACGGCGACTGCGCGAGTTGAGTTGGGTTCCACGGCGAAGCGACCAGCACCAGGCAGGAAATTCAGCTGCATCAACTTTATCATGTTTTCGTTTTTGCCGATTTCCCCAACGTAACAGATGACAGAGATAGAATCTGATCCATGGGCTATAAACGTCAACTGCATTGTATCGAACTGTAATGTGATCTGACCCTCCGCGTCAAACTTGGAGCCAAATAACCCAGTTTTATTGCACAGCTCCGTCATAAGACGTTGGGACGATCCTCCGGGAATGGCCGGCCCAGTGGGTCCACCGCTTCCTTGTCCAACAAGTGAGGGCGCTGCCATGACTTAGAGTGGTCGGCTGTAAATATTACAACTATTACGTCACTGTGATGTAAGTGTTATATTTAGTACGAAAGGTTGAATATATTCATAGCAAGTCCATAAACATGATGAATACAATAACAGGGCCGATGCCGCTGTTCAAGTTGGTGTGGCTATATATGCCGCACCACTTTTTTTGTACCTGCGAACGTGATGCAGGAATCTCATTTAACGATACGAAGTTGATATCCTAAATATATATTTTTTAAACGCGTGGTCAATGAAATCATGATACCAAAATCCGATTGTCGCCATAGCCGTGGGTGTTGCAGATATTTGCATGGTGTACGATGAAATGGTCCTTTGAATGCACGAAGATGCATCCTGTTTTCTACATTCTGAATCAGTTACCTGTATGTAGGCTTTATGGATGAGGCACGCTATGTCGCGAGAGAGTCGAGCTCCTTGTTTTAACTGTACACTTTTATTTCCGGACATGGTCATAAGTAACTACTATCATCAGTTTACTCTTTTCTATGCCTCAACCCTTGACCTCTGAACATGTCTGTAGCCATAAGAAACTAGAAGGGAAAGCAGATAACCTTTCCACTGAAGTCCATGGAATTTGGGTTTCTTGTGAGAGTTTTCTTTGTGCATAGTGGCGTATTATAAACTCAACAATTTATAGATTATTGACAGACTCAGAGAGAGAAAGAGAGAGAGAGAGAGATCGAGAGAGAGAGAGAGAGAGAGAGAGAGAGAGAGAGAGAGAGAGAGAGAGAGAGAGAGAGAGAGATGAGAGAGAGGATAAAATTAAGAATATCATTATAATCAATATCTTCCTTGCAATACAATAAAGTCCTCGAGTTGTATCTCTTACCAATTTTCCTCCGTGGGAGAAGGAAACTATACTATTATTTTATAATTTGCAATCATTTACTAGTTTCATGCTAGAAAATAAACTACTATATAGAACAGCTGTGATTCAGAGGATATTCAACCTGAATTGGAAATTTGGTTCTGATATTTAGGTTCTGATACCTATTTGTTGCTGAAAACATCTGGTTCGCCTCCTGGAACTTTCTGTTAGTTATAAAATGTTCCGGTATTCCTCAACCCCACCCCCCTCCTCCCCGGCTATCCTATGCATTCAAAGTAGTGATCCTCATCATATTAGATAGCATATGCTAATGCTATGCAGCATCTATATGGATCATAAATATTAATATCAAATTGAATATACTACTCGTTTAGTACATGCAAGTTTACTGAATCTATGCTTTGCTATTTTAAAGTGACGTTTTCATGCAGTTTAAAAAGTGCCCAATCTCAGCCATTTCTACCCATATGGAAGAAAAAATGGCCATACATTGGCGGTCATCGTGCATTTTTTTTCAAATTGAATTCTAAATGAACTAAGAATTTGAATTGTATTTTTCAATGCGTTATAAGTATGCAACGTTATACAAAAAGACAAAAGTTTAATTACTATCGCAGGTAGTTATAATTTCAACACAGCCGTTAGCTTCAATAACTACAATACACCGATGGGGGCCGGGGACTGCGATTGTATACTGCACTCCTTCCAGCCAATCAATTTGCCCCCCCCCCCCCCCCCATAATTCAGGAACCGCAGTATAGAGCTCTTTCATCGCGTGACTTAATAGCATTCATGTTCTAATTAGTCCGCCATATTGGTGCTCGTTTACAATGGTGAAGTATGGGCTTATGCTTAGTTTTGGTAGGTAAGATTACTTCAGAGTGTCGTTTAAAAATATATTATTGTGGTCTAACACATGATTAACATTTGTAAAAATATGATTTTTTACTTGTGCCCTCGGAGGCGTTCCCCTCCCACAGGGAGGGGTTTTGGGGGAGTGTTGTAAGCTCACCCAATGGGTTTTGGGGCGAAAGCCCCAGCCACTTTAACTTTTCCGTATTTGTTGCTAGCAAAAACTTCCACCAGTGCATGCTAATACAACGATACAAATCAGTACATACATGTATACAACTCATGTACTTAACACATGATGGCTCTATGCGCATCTCCCAGGAGTTGGGAGGGGCGGGGTTTCATCGAGGAGGGGGGGGGGGGGGGGGGGGGGGGGCAAATGACCCCCTTGCCAATATATTGCCCCCCCCCCCTTGGTATTTAGGGAGTGATCTTTAATAAATGCATCATAACTAAGGTACATGTAGTACACACAATGTACATGTACATTTAAGTGACATATACTGTAGGCTCAAAGTAATCTGATTTGCCTTATAATCGCCCCCTCTAAAAAGTATCAATTCTGCGTTTGCCCCCCTTAAAATTTTTTCTCGATGAAACCCTGCAGGTGGGGGGGGGGGGGGGGGTGGGGGGGGAGGGGGGATGTACGTTTGCATGCATTGTCTTGTCTGACCCCTATGGTGCTGTTAATGTATAACTATCACATCATCCTTCCCAGGCCCTCCACCATCTCCTTCTCCAACCAACCACCCTACACCCCGATGGAGAAAACATTGACGTAGCTATTGAAGTCGCGTAAGTTGTTGCAAGCGTTGCACGCATTAACCAACCCAGAACCTCATGACCTGACGTCTTTGGATGGATGTCCTATCCATTTGCCTTTT
This sequence comes from Eunapius fragilis, assembly GCA_963681505.1. NCBI lineage: Eukaryota > Metazoa > Porifera > Demospongiae > Spongillida > Spongillidae > Eunapius > Eunapius fragilis. The sequence goes on along the minus strand of OY811972.1, from coordinate 5,784,106 downwards.
TTTGTTTGTTCTATTCCCCTCCGTGCAGGTTGGGAAGGCAAGGCTTGAATCCCTTACACAGCAGCTCACCGACTACCTCATGGGAGAGACTGACGGTGTGCCAAAGGTAGAGCGTTATTTGGAGGGTGTGTCTTAACAATGGACGTGTGCCATCACATCCAGGCGCATTCGATTGTCCTTGTGTGCTCCAGTGGGTGTGGTGTGTGCGCTCCAGTGGGTGTGGTGTGTGCGCTCCAGCGGGTGTGGTGTGTGTGCTCCAGTGAGTGTGGTGTGTGCGCTCCAGTGGGTGTGGTGTGTGCACTCCAGTGGGTGTAGTGTGTGCTCCAGTGTGTGTGGTGTGTGTGCTCCAGTGGGTGTGGTGTGTGCACTCCAGTGTGTGTGGTGTGTGTGAACCAGTGGGTGTGGTGTGTGCGCTCCAGTGGGTGTGGTGTGTGCACTCCAGCGGGTGTGGTGTGTGTGCTCCAGTGGGTGTGGTGTGTGCGCTCCAGTGTGTGTGGTGTGTGTGAACCAGTGGGTGTGGTGTGTGTGCTCCAGTGGGTGTAGTGTGTGCACTCCAGTGGGTGTGGTGTGTGTGCTCCAGTGGGTGTGGTGTGTGTGCTCCAGTGGGTGTGGTGTGTGCAATCCAGTGGGTGTGGTGTGTGTGCTCCAGTGGGTGTGGTGTGTGCGCTCCAGTGGGTGTGGTGTGTGCACTCCAGCGGGTGTGGTGTGTGTGCTCCAGTGGGTGTGGTGTGTGCGCTCCAGTGTGTGTGGTGTGTGTGAACCAGTGGGTGTGGTGTGTGTGCTCCAGTGGGTGTAGTGTGTGCACTCCAGTGGGTGTGGTGTGTGTGCTCCAGTGGGTGTGGTGTGTGTGCTCCAGTGGGTGTGGTGTGTGCAATCCAGTGGGTGTGGTGTGTGTGCTCCAGTGGGTGTGGTGTGTGCACTCCAGTGGGTGTGGTGTGTGTGAACCAGTGGGTGTAGTGTGTGTGCTCTAGTGTGTGTGGTGTGTGTGCTACAGTGGGTGTGGTGTGTGTGCTCCAGTGGGTGTGGTGTGTGCAATCCAGTGTGTGTGGTGTGTGTGAACCAGTGGGTGTGGTGTGTGTGCTCCAGTGGGTGTAGTGTGTGCACTCCAGTGGGTGTGGTGTGTGTGCTCCAGTGGGTGTGGTGTGTGTGCTCCAGTGGGTGTGGTGTGTGCAATCCAGTGGGTGTGGTGTGTGCACTCCAGTGGGTGTGGTGTGTGCACTCCAGTGGGTGTGGTGTGTGTGAACCAGTGGGTGTAGTGTGTGTGCTCCAGTGTGTGTGGTGTGTGTGCTCCAGTGGGTGTGGTGTGTGTGCTCCAGTGGGTGTGGTGTGTGCAATCCAGTGGGTGTGGTGTGTGTGCTCCAGTGGGTGTGGTGTGTGCACTCCAGTGTGTGTGGTGTGTGTGAACCAGTGGGTGTGGTGTGTGTGCTCCAGTGGGTGTGGTGTGTGCAATCCAGTGGGTGTGGTGTGTGCACTCCAGTGGGTGTGGTGTGTGTGAACCAGTGGGTGTAGTGTGTGTGCACCAGTGTGTGTGGTGTGTGTGCTCCAGTGGGTGTGGTGTGTGCACTCCAGTGGGTGTGGTGTGTGCACTCCAGTGTGTGTGGTGTGTGTGCTCCAGTGGGTGTGGTGTGTGCACTCCAGTGGGTGTGGTGTGGTGTTTATTTAAATGTTTATTATAGTATACCAAATCACTCTTATATGGAAACCTTTTTGACGCAGGTTCCGATGAGGTGCAACTGTAAACACTATCCACACCTGCATGCATGTACATGTACAATGTTGGTCACTGCACCCTACGAGGGTGGAGGGGGGGAGGGGGGGGGATCTGTCTTCTCCCTTGTGGGATGTGGGCGTGTCTCCCCCCCTCCCCACACACACACACATATACTGACCATTGCATGGGTCCCACCACTGTCCACAGGATGCCAAGTACCTCTTCCGCCTGTACATGGCCCTGGGGGAGTACAGGGAAGCAGCACGCACGGCCATCTTGATAGCGAGGGAGGACCAGACGGCCGGGAACTACAGGAATGCTCACGACGTCTTATTCCACATGCATGCAGGTAACCCCTTGCATGTGTATAGTACTTCAGAGGTGGCTGAAGGGTCATTACTGACTTGAAGTGGTCAGCTTGTGTACGTGGTAGCTGCATGGGAAGGTATAAATACCCCAGTGCAGCGTGTGTGCATGCACCGGGAGGGCCGTACACTTGTATGCAATGTTTACACCAATGTATAATTATGTACACTGTAAGTCATACGGATTACCTGTTTCAATGCAGTTGTATTGTTTTTTTTTATGTTGGTGTAGTAGATTGTATTTCTGAATTTGGATACATGTACTTAAGTACATGCACAGTGTGTGATCAGGGTACAATTGAATTACAGAGCTCCAACAACGTAACATCCGAATACCATCTGAGATGACCCAGAACCTAATGATCCTCCACAGCTACATCCTAGTCAAGGTGTGTGTGTGTGTGTGTCTGTGTGTGTGTTGTGTGTGTGTGTGTGTATGTGTGTGTGTGTGTGTGTGTGTGTGTGCTTGGGGTTTGTTGTGTGCATCTACATTGTATGCAGAGAACATTCCATTTATGTCCCAACTGTGTGAGTGTGTCGGTACGATGGTACTGCTCTGTTAAGTGTTGTCCTGCGTCCCTTCAGCTTCTGGTGAAGAGGGAGGAGCATGCCAAAGGAGCCAGAATGTTGGTCCGTGTTGCCAACAACATTAGCAAGTTTCCAAGCCGTAAGTAGATTGCACACACACATGCACACACACACACACACACACACATGCACACACACAAACACACAAACACCAAAGCACATATAGGAGTTCCTTCAGAGGGGGTGCCCCCTGCATATAATTTGTACCAAGGTATTAATACAGCACCATATGTGGTGATCAACTAAGTTCAATTCAATGTACACACTCGCCTTAGGGATGTGACAACAATCCTTGCACAATGTGTATGTGTGCCTCTCTGAATTGGGCTGTAATGTTTGTGTATATGTACATGTATATGTACGTACCTGTGTGCATGTATGCATGCATACATGTATGTGCATGTAGTGATGGTTGCTTGATGCAGTGCTTCATTTGCACACACACTCTTATAGTAATTTGCTGAATTAGGCGTTGCAGTATGTGCATGTAATCATTGCCTCATGTACTGAACTCACGGCTACACATGTACACTTGCACACTTTGAGTGTTCCCCCACCTCCACACTCATCCCTTCCTCCACCTCCCACCCCATCTGGCCTATCAATTCCTCTACCTCCTTTCCAGATGTTGTTCCCATCCTGACTTCAACAGTGATCGAATGCCATCGCTCGGGTCTTAAGAACTCTGCGTTTAACTTTGCTGCCATGTTACTGAGGCCAGAGAACAGGGCAAAGATTGACCCAAAATGGAAGAAGAAGATAGAACAGATAGTGAGGTGAGAGTGCGATTATGCATTCATATGTCCTTGCATGGGCATTGGAGCGACTATTCGTGACCACTTTTTACTTGATTCACTGTACTTCTGTGGTTACGTGCAGTCTTGGGTGTTGAACACATGCATTGTATGTACATGTAGATCTGCAGGCATGTGGGTATGTACATGTACAATAAGTACACATGTACATGTGCATGTGTGTTGTGTATTTTATGTACATGTATTTGTAGAAAGCCTGACAAAGGCGAAGTGGAAGAACCACTAGAGCCATGTCCCTACTGCTCACAACCATTGCTGCAGACCAAGCTGGACTGCCCTCAGTGCAAGAACAATATTCCTTACTGCATAGTCACTGTACGTTTGGACCCCAACCATACCCCCCCCCCCACTCCCACCCCTACCATTCCTTTTCATCAACCTCTTCCTCCCCCCCCCATATCTCCCTCCCCCTCCCCCCATATCTCTCCCTTCTACATATAGGGGTGGCATATGCTCAAAGACGATTGGTCCCAGTGCCCTTCTTGCCATTTCCCTGCACTGTACTCTGAGTTCAAAAAGTTAGTGTCATTATGTGTGTGTGCATATATGTGTGTGCCATTCATGTTTACCTCCCCCACACACGATTTGGCAGGTTGTTGGAATCTTCAGCTCCTGATGAGAGGGTGTGTCCCATGTGTGCAGCCAACGTAAACGTGGACGACGTCAAGCTGGTGCCCAGTCCACCCCCTCAATCAGACATTGAAGCCTAGTCCCCAGGACCTCTTCGTGTGCATGCATACATTACTATGTAGCGTGATATTGATATTTTGAGAGTGCATATTTATACCTTTTGTTGGGCACGTGATGTCCAATGGTCTACAGTGCATCCAATCACTGTGGCCTATGCTTATAAACTTTTTAAAATAACAACATGGTGATGTCACAGCACCCTACTGGGGAGAATGGCTCCTCTTGTCCTTTTGTATTGTTGTCCTCACTGTAATTACGTAAGTATAATCTGAGCACCACTTCATGTAACAGACGCCACGTTTTAATAGTACTTTTGTTCGATGAAGTTGTCTGGCCTAAACATGCCTACTGGCTAACTTCTCGAAGGGCTGTTCTTATGTGCCCGTACATGGGCACGTGTTAAAAGAGTGACCCGATGGAACCCAATCAAAGGTGGGGGGGGGGGGGAATAAGGACAGTGGAACCAGTTCTTGGTGAAGGCCACATAACCGAGAGGAGCTGTCTAAATAGTGGCTTTGAATGAACGCATGTGATGCATCAATATAATTATATACATAACTAGGTGTCCAATGGTTTTATATAAACGGTACAGCTATATATGGGACAGTGTCTATAGCAAAATCACCCTTCTGGGTAGTTTTTCAAGTTTTCACGTTTTTGGATTTTATTTCCGTTAACTCCAAAGACTTTCTATCAAATGGTCCTTACGCATCCAAAACATGGGCTATTCATCAGAAAGTTATATAGGGTATACGTACTGAATGCATAATGATAGGTACTTTGATATTTTTTTGAAATTGGGATTTAAGCCGCATATTATATATCGTTGGAAAGAGCAAAAAATCTACATCCCAAAGATACCTTATATTCATGGTGATGCGTTTCGTTGCGAGCACCACGCCATTCGAAAGATCACAAATGAAATGATCGCGAATGTACGTGAATTGATAGGGTACGCAAAACAAAAACTGTCCCGGTTGAGTTTATAATCAGTATAGAGATGTAAATAAGTGTGCAGCCTTAACCAAAACTTTAATATACATAGTCTTGCTGATATCATACATACGGATGCATTGGATTTCGCTTCAATAAGTAACTAACACTTACCATTGGTCATGATAAGAATTAAGGTTATTCTGCAAATAGTACACATATAACTATATGTACTGAGTGATTAGAAGTATGGTACTAACTGATATAAATCTAACTGCTAGTACAATTTTTAATGCAAAGCTGACATAAGAAACATATCAAAAACACCACACTATGTACAATACACGTACAAATAGATTCATGTATTCAGTTCACTTATCCCCATCTTCTTCAACTTCCAATAGGTTACAATGACTTTAGGAATTTTGGCATTGTAAAAGGTTTCACACAAACTACATGCCCATTATCAGAGTACATTCTTCTACCAAAGATGTAAATGTAGACACCATATATCTGACAAAACATTTAATATTGTAGTTAGGTAGGAAATAATCTTCTTTCTCTACAAATTTTTTTCCAATACTTCTCCTAAATGTATCCTTATTCTTCTGATTCTTAACTTTTTGTCCAGCATACCTGACCTGTGTTTTGCAAAAATTTTACCAAATTATCTTGCTGTTCATCCTGTGGGTGAAACAACACAATCATAGCAGTGTTTTAATGATCTTACTTTTAACTTTGCTATATAGAAATCCCACTTTCGTGTGGGCCAACTTGATCATTGCACTTTGAAGATACTGTATGGTTTAGCATTTTAACACTAGCAAGTACTCAACCTAATTTGATGTACATGTGTAATCAAATTCCTTTTTTTTATGTAAAAAAAGCACTTTTTCTTACCTCATATATAGTGTAGCTAGATCTAAGGTTTATTGGTATGGATTGGGAAGTGTCAGTTTGGCTAGTGTGCAGAGCATTGACCGATGAAAGTGGATCGTTGAATGTATTTGTTTGGGATTCATTTTAAGGCAATTCAAAATGCAGTAAGCCATTTCTTATATCAGGAGCTAGAAGGGATCCATGCTCACTCACATCCTTTTACATATATTTATTAATGAGCCTCTTGAGATCAATAACTATCTTCATTCTAAATAGCAACAAAGCATTGGTTGCGCAGATGCGCATCAGTAATTACACATGCATCTAATTAAATATGAATATTTGGCTTGAAAAGAACACTGCGTGGGCATCATCGAATTGCAATGTTACAACGACAGAAATAGAAAAATTAGTTCAATCTTCAACGTAATGTCATTAACAACTTAGTTGATCAATGAATGGGGTGTGCAATAAATAGGGTACGTAGTCACAAAATATTTTATTGTATGAAATGGCTATGTGCTTAAGCTTTGTAGACAAAGAATCTAATTAAACCTAATTAGTTAAAATATAAAGATACATTTACATAAGCTTGTGTGTTCTTTTTTCATGCAGACCAACACAAAACGCCTGGGTGGTTAAAGCACCCTTTGGGCATCATCCAAACGTCCTCATACTTTGTAGTATGACGATTCAATACCTGATTTAAATAACAATATACATCCCGTGATAGTTGGCTCACAATTAGAGTCAAGATTCATTCCCGAAGTTATACTACGAATTCAATGCGTCAAAACAAATATAGATCCGGAATTCGAACCAGCTCGAAATTAGGCATTGGTGTTGCATTCTACAACTAATTGGCTAGCTAAGTCAAGCTGTGTAGTCGGACTAGCCGTGCAGAGAATCGAATAAGTTTCGTCGCTTGTTAAGACCTTTTTCAAACTTTACGAAATACGGGTCCAGTTTTCGACGTAGTTTTAGATCATCGATTTACGGACCCACTTACGCGATTTGTCAAAGTACCTAATAATGAGCCATTTTTTTTTTTTTTTTAACTAAACTTACAGCAAATACACACACATACAGCCATTATACATATCACATAACTTATGAGAATTTTTAACCAATAAATGGTTCAATGCATGATTGAGTAAAGAGCGGCCCCATCCTCAAAGCCCAGGCCACTTCTCCACTTTACTCTGGAACCCCTTAGGCATAAGCTGGCTGCTCTGATGATGGCAAATGAAAGCCTTGCTCTGATGTAGCCACATGTTTGTGCATAAGACTTTTTCCATTTGCTTGCAACACATGTGGCCATTCTCTTCAGGAAGTGCTCTGCTTCCCGGTGAAGGAGTCCATCAACTGAAATCACAAAGGGTGTAAAAGTACCTCTCCGATCTTCAACTGCTTGCCTGTAAATTCTCTTTTTTTCCTGAGCACCCGATTCAAGAACTGATTCTGGCGAGCGATTGCTGTATGATGGGGCATCTGTATCAATGACCTTGAAGTCAAAGAGCGCCTCTGCCTGAGGTTGCCAAACACCACGCACCCCCAAATCCAGCCTCAACCCTGAGTCATCCACTTGTGTTTCTGCCTCTCTAACGATTGGCTCTCTGACAACCTGTGTCCACACCTGTGCTGCAATATCTCCAACGCAATCTCTGATCTCATTATGTCTCTGGATAACTAGGCCACCAACCTTACAGTCAAGAGCATGTTGCAATGTTGCCATACGTTTCAATGCAAGAGTTATACTTTTCATTTGCTGGTCCTGGAAAAGTATCTCAAGGGTGATTTTGCTGGACACTGTTCCATATAATGATAGCCGTAAATCAGTATATGCAATATTGGATATGGACTTAAGTCGATCGCTTAATGTCTATTGTCCTGAGTGGCCACCCGGGGGTACAATTGGACACCCGGGTGGACAGCAAAAAAAGTTTTTGCCGTTCGGTCATGGAAGGGACCTAGTGGCATTTAACGGTACCGGCTTATAGAACAAGTCTTTTTAGGATCGGGCCGAGAGAAATAAGGCTTAAATCCTTTCGATACCCGTAAAACGAGCCGTGCTAGCGGACCTATCCATTACGGTCCCTGCGGTACGTACATATCGTATACGAGCTACGTAAGGTAAGTTTTTTTTGCCAACGTTCATACAGATAGTAAAATAGCTGTTTCTCTGGACTACTGTTTGTCAACAAATGAACAAAAGGTGATAGAGAGCTTTCAGCTGTCTGTTTGCTGGTAGGCCTATGTTTAAAAGAACATGTACGCGTATAGACTATACTCGTACATGACCTTTTAAACATAGGCCTAAACAGACAGCTGAAAGCTCTCTATCACCTTTTGCTGACAAACACTAGTCCAGAGAAACAGCTATTTTACTATCTGTATGAACGTTGGCAAAAAAAAACTTACCTTACGTAGCTCGTATACGATATGTACGTACCGCACGGACCGTAATGGATAGGTCCGCTAGCACGGCTCGTTTTACGGGTATCGAAAGGATTTAAGCCTTACTTATCTCGGCCCGATCCTAGAAAGGCTTGTTCTATAAGCCGGTACCGTTAAATGCCACTAGGTCCCTTCCACGACCGAACGGCAAAAAACTTTTTTTGCTGTCCACCCGGGTGTCCAATTGTACCCCCGGGTGGCCACTCAGGACAATAGACATTAACTTATAACATTGCGAATTCAAGTATATCAGAAGCCGTTTCATGCACTTCATAATAATTTGGATGTGCATTGTGTTATATCACCATGACATCACCATGTTGTGGAATGTGTTATAGCATAATTATTAAGTCACGCGATGAAAACTATATCTAGATTGGGATCTATATTTAGCGTATTTATGACGTCATTCTACCTAGAATCTACCCGTACCCCCCATGCAACAAAACGGCTGTAGCAGTACTAATTTGAAATGGCAGTACGAGGGCTCGGAGCGCGCGTAAAAGAGGCGATCAAGCATCAACAGGAGCCGATCAATGCCCAATTCATGGCCGCCTTTTGCAGAAGTATTGGAATGGCCGATACAACAAGAATGGACGAAAAAGGAATGTTGACGCTACAGTATAATAAATCCGGATCCTTGGTAGTTACATTTGTAAGTCAAGGGTCGGACTCTATTGCCGCTGTTGCCTTCATTGGCGAGGTTGGTGGAAAGTTCAAGGTAGAACACTTAAAAAAATTACTCGAGCTGAATTTCATTCCAATGCACCATGGTGGCGGAAGCTATGCCATCGAGCCAGGATCGACACGGGTGGTGATTGTCAATAGTTGGAATGTGAAAATCATTACTGTTGAGGAGTTTTCAAAGTCCTTGGAAGAATTCTTAAATTCTGTCGAAGCAGGTCAAGCCATGTTCCCCTAGCAGTGCTGATTAGTGCCCGTATATTTAGGATGTCAGTATATGGTACATATCTAGTAGCACTATATTGATTTTTCGTTGGACCGTGTGTATTATCTTAAGAGATACGCAGTTATCAGTGGAAAGCAGAAGGATCTACATGCATGTACTTGCATGCAGGCCGGATTATTTCGCCGTATATAGCGGTCCTTGCAGTTTACTTTTCATCTCACTTTTCCATTCATTCTCCCTCCTCCTCCTATGGCCACCCCCCTCCTCCGTCCCCCCTTTTCGCCTTTTAGGCCACCTTCTTTTCCTCCCTAGGGCCACCCCCCTCCTGCCTCCCTAGGGCCATCCCCCCACTAATCTCCCTCTCTTCCTCCCTAGGGCCATCCCTCTCCTCTTCTCCTCTTGGGACATCGCGTTCCTTTCACTAAGACCGAGTCCTGATACACACTTTTTTTTGCATACGTTTGACCTGGTTAATTAACTGAACGGTAAAATGGCATCAGTGTTCTATATACTGGGATTTGTGTTAGATCTAGATCTGACACCATCACGCACCCTCCCAAGTCCATTCATCTCTCACGTACCCTATAGACCTCCCTCTCACCCCATTCTCAATAATGTATATGCGTACGATTCATGTATATAATATGCAATATTATATACAATGTACAACCAGGGCTGCATACAACTACATGTCCATCGTGCATGCATGCAATCGAGCTCATTTACTGGCGAGGAGTTTTTGTCCTTTTTCAGCGCGATTCAGGAATGCTTCAACGCCATTACAGAACTCGTCAGGTGCTATTTTCTTAGTATCCCAACAATGCACGGCGACTGCGCGAGTTGAGTTGGGTTCCACGGCGAAACGACCAGCACCAGGCAGGAAATTCAGCTCCATCAACTTTATCATGTTTTCGTTTTTGCCGATTTCCCCAACGTAACAGATGACAGATATAGAATCTGATCCATGGGCTATAAATGTCAACTGCATTGTATCGAACTGTAATGTGATCTGACCCTCCGCGTCAAACTTGGAGCCAAATAACCCAATCTTATTGCACAGCTCCGTCATAAGACGTTGGGACGATCCTCCGGGAATGGCCGGCCCAGCGGGTCCACCGCTTCCTTGTCCAACAAGTGAGGGCGCTGCCATGACTTAGAGTGGTCGGCTGTGAATTTTACAACTATTACGTCACTGTGATGTAAGTGTTATATTTAGTACGAAAGGTTGAATATATTCATAGCAAGTTCCATAAACATCAATAACAGGGCCGATGCCGCTGTTCAAGTTGGTGTGGCTATATATGCCGCACCACTTTTTTTGAACTGCGAACGTGATGCAGGAATCTCATTTAACGATACGTATACCAAAATCCGATTGTCGCCATAGTGGGTGTTGCAGATATTTGCATGGTGTACGATAAAATGATCCTTTGAATGCACGAAGATGCATCCTGTTTTCTACATTCTGAATCAGTTACCTGTATGTAGGCTTTATGGATGAGGCACGCTATGTCGAGAGAGTCGAGCTCCTTGTTTTAACTGTACACTTTTTTTTCCGGACATGGTCATAAGTATAACTACTATCATCAGTTTACTCTTTCCTATGCCTCAACCCTTGACCTCTGAACTTGTCTGTAGCCATAAGAAACTAGAAGGGAAAGTAGATAACCTTTCCACTGAAGTCCATGGAATTTGGGTTTCTTGTGAGAGTTTTCTTTGTGCATAGTGGCGTATTATAAACACAACAATTTATAGATGATTGACATACTAGAGACTCAGAGAGAGAAAGAGAGAGAGAGAGAGAGAGAGAGAGATCGAGAGAGAGAGATCGAGAGAGAGAGAGAGAGAGAGAGATCGAGAGAGAGAGAGAGAGAGAGAGAGAGAGAGAGAGAGAGAGAGAGAGAGAGAGAGATCGCTAGAGAGAGAGGATAAAATTAAGAATATCATTATAATCAATATCTTCCTTGCAATACAATAAAGTCCTCGAGTTGTATCTCTAACCAATTTTCCTCCGTGGGAGAAAGAAACTATACTCTTATTTTACGCAGGTTTATAAGATATGTTTATTTACTGAAATAGTGTGCAACAAAAAAGCTTAGTTATATAATAATTTGCAATCATTTACTAGTTTCATGCTAGAAAATAAACTACTATATAGAACAGCTGTGATTCAGAGGATATTCAACTTGAATTGGAAATTTGGTTCTGATATTTAGGTTCTGATACCTATTTGTTGCTGAAAACATCTGGTTCGCCTCCTGGATCTTTCTGTTAGTTATAAAATGTTCCGGTATTCCTCAACCCCACCCCCCTCCTTTCCGGCTATCCTATGCATTCAAAGTAGTGATCCTCATCATATTAGATAGCATATGCTAATGCTATGCAGCATCTATATGGATCATAAATATTAATATCAAATTGAATATACTACTCGTTTAGTACAAGTTTACTGAATCTATGCTTTGCTATTTTAAAGTGACGTTTTCATGCAGTTTAAAAAGTGCCCAATCTCAGCCATTTCTACCTATATGGAAAAAAAAATGGCCATACATTGGCGGTCATCTTGCATTTTTTTTCAAATTGAATTCTAAATGAACTAAGAATTCGAATTGTATTTTTCAATGCGTTATAAGTATGCAACGTTATACAAAAAGACAAAAGTTTAATTACTATCGCAGGTAGTTATAATATTCAACACAGCCGTTAGCTTCAATAACTACAATACACCGATGGGGGCCGGGGACTGCGATTGTATACTGCACTCCTTCCAGCCAATCAATTTGCCGCCCCCCCTTCCCCCGCCATAATTCAGGAACCGCAGTATAGAGCTCTTTCATCGCGTGACTTAATAGTATTCATGTTCTAATTAGTCCGCCATATTGGTGCTCGTTTACAATGGAGAAGTATGGGCTTATGCTTAGTTTTGGTAGGTAAGATTACATCAGAGTGTCGTTTAAATATATATTATTGTGGTCTAACACATGATTAACATTTGTAAAAATATGATTTTTTACTTGTGCCCTCGGAGGCGTTCCCCTCCCACAGGGAGGGGTTTTGGGGGAGCGTTGTAAGCTCACCCAATGGGTTTTGGGGCGAAAGCCCCAGCCACTTTAACTTCTTGCTAGCAAAAACTTCCACCAGTGCATGCTAATACAACGATACAAATCAGTACATACATGTATACAACTCATGTACTTAACACATGATGGCTCTATGCGCATCCCCCAGGAGTTGGGAGGGGCGGGGTTTCATCGAGGAGGGGGGGGGGGGGGGGGGGGGGGGAAATGACCCCCTTGCCATTTTATTGCCCCCCCCCCCCCCCCCGCCCCCTTGGTATTTAGGGAGTGATCTTTAATAAATGCATCATAACTAAGGTACATGTAGTACACACAATGTACATGTACATTTAAGTGACATATACTGTAGGCTCAAAGTAATCTGATTTGCCTTATAATTGCCCCCTCTAAAAAGTATCAACTCTGCGTTTGCCCCCCTTAAGGTTTTTTCTCCATGAAACCCTGCGGGGGGAGGGGGGGGATGTACACTTGCATGCATGTGTCTTGTCTGACCCCTATGGTGCTGTAATGTATAACTATCACATCATCCTTCCCAGGCCCTCCACCATCTCCTTCTCTCACCAACCACCCTACACCCCGATGGAGAAAACATTGACGTAGCTATTGAAGTCGTAAGTTGTTGCAAGCGTTGCACGTATTAACCGACCCAGAACCTCATGACCTGACGTCTTTGGATGGATGTCCTATCCATTTGCCTTTTTTTGTTTTTGTTCTATTCCCCTCCGTGCAGGTTGGGAAGGCATGGCTTGAATCCCTTACACAGCAGCTCACCGACTACCTCATGGGAGAGACTGACGGTGTGCCAAAGGTAGAGCGTTATTGGAGGGTGTGTCTTAACAATGGACGTGTGCCATCACATCCAGGCGCATTCGATTGTCCTTGTGTGCTCCAGTGGGTGTGGTGTGTGCGCTCCAGCGGGTGTGGTGTGTGTGCTCCAGTGGGTGTTGTGTGTGCACTCCAGTGGGTGTGGTCTGTGCACTCCAGCGGGTGGGGTGTGTGCGCTCCAGTGTGTGTGGTGTGTGTGCTCCAGTGGGTGTGGTGTGTGCACTCCAGTGGGTGTGGTGTGGTGTTTATTTAAATGTTTATTATAGTATACCAAATCACTCTTATATGGAAACCTTTTTGACGCAGGTTCCGATGAAGTGCAACTGTAAACACTATCCACACCTGCGTGCATGTACATGTACAATGTTGGTCACTGCACCCTATGAGGGTGGAGGGGGTACCTATCCTCTCCCTTGTGGGGATGTGGGCGTGTCTCCCCCCTCCCCCACACCCACCCACATGTACTGACCATTGCATGGGTCCCACCACTCTCCACAGGATGCCAAGTACCTCTTCCGCCTGTACATGGCCCTGGGGGAGTACAGGGAAGCAGCACGCACGGCCATCTTGATAGCGAGGGAGGACCAGACGGCCGGGAACTACAGGAATGCTCACGACGTCTTATTCCACATGCATGCAGGTAACCCCTTGCACGTGTACAGTACTTCAGAGGTGGCTGAAGGGTCATTACTGACTTGAAGTGGTTGGCTTGTGTACATGGTAACTGCATGGGAAGGCACAAATATCCAAGTGCAGTGTGTGTGCATGCACAGGGATGGCTGCACACTTGTATGCAGTGTTTACACCAAAGTATAACTATCTACACTGTAAGTCATAGGGATTACCTGTTTCAATACAGTTGTATGTTTTTTTATATGTTGGTGTAGTAGATTTTATTTCTGAATGTGGATACATGTACTTAAGTACATGCACAGTGTGTGATCAGGGTACAATTGAATTACAGAGCTCCAACAACGTAACATCCGAATACCATCTGAGATGACCCAGAACCTAATGATCCTCCACAGCTACATCCTAGTCAAGGTGTGTGTTGTGTGTGTGTGTTGTGTGTATTGTCTGCATCTACACGTACATTGTATGCAGAGAACATTCCATTCATGTCCCAACTGTGTGAGTGTGTCGGTACTGTGGTACTGCTCTGTTAAGTGTTGTCCTGCGTTCCTTCAGCTTCTGGTGAAGAGGGAGGAGCATGCCAAAGGAGCCAGAATGTTGGTCCGTGTTGCCAACAACATTAGCAAGTTTCCAAGCCGTAAGTAGATTGCACACATACATACACACACACACCAAAGCACATATATGAGTTCCTTCAGAGGGGGTGCCCCCCTGCATGTAATTTGTACCAAGGTATTAATACAGCACCATATGTGGTGATCAACTAAGTTCAATTCAATGTACACACTCGCCTTAGGGACGTGACAACAATCCTTGCACAATGTGTATGTGTGCCTCTCTGAATAGGGCTGTAATATTTGTGTATATGTACATGTATATGTACATGTAAATGTATATGTACGTACCTGTGTGCATGTATGCGTATGTACATGTATGCGCATGTAGTGATGGTTGCTTGATGCAGTGCTTCATTTGCACACACACTCTTATAGCAATTAGCTGAATTAGGTTCTGCAGTATGTGCATGTACACATATGTTTTATCAATCATTGCCTCATGTACTGAACTCACGGCTACACATGTACACTTGCACACTTTGAGTGTTCCCCCCACCTCCACACTCATCCCTTCCACCACCCCCCACCCCATCTGGCCTATCAATTCCTCTCCCTCCTTTCCAGATGTTGTTCCCATCCTGACTTCAACAGTGATCGAATGCCATCGCTCGGGTCTTAAGAACTCTGCGTTTAACTTTGCTGCCATGTTACTGAGGCCAGAGAACAGGGCAAAGATTGACCCAAAATGGAAGAAGAAGATAGAACAGATAGTGAGGTGAGAGTGCGATTATGCATTCATGTGTCCTTGCATGGGCATTGGAGCGACTATTCGTGACCACTTTGTACTTGATTCACTGTACTTCTGTGGTTACGTGCAGTCTTGGGTGTTGAACACATGTTCAATAAGTACACATGTACCTGTATTTGTAGAAAGCCTGATAAAGGTGAAGTGGAGGAACCACTAGAGCCATGTCCCTACTGCTCACAACCATTGCTGCAGACCAAGCTGGACTGCCCTCAGTGCAAGAACAATATTCCTTACTGCATAGTCACTGTACGTTTGGACCCCAACCATACCCCCCCCCCAACTCCCACCCCTACCCCTCCTCTTCATCAACCTCTTCCTCCCACCCATATCTCCCCCCCCCTCCCCCCCCCCCATATCTCTCCCTTCTACATATAGGGGTGGCATATGCTCAAAGACGATTGGTCCCAGTGCCCTTCTTGCCATTTCCCTGCACTGTACTCTGAGTTCAAAAAGTTAGTGTCATTATGTGTGTGTACATATATGTGTGTGCCATTCATGTTTACCTACCCCCCCCCCCCCCACACCCCACCACATTTGGCAGGTTGTTGGAATCTTCAGCTCCTGATGAGAGGGTGTGTCCCATGTGTGCAACCAACGTAAACGTGGACGACGTCAAGCTGGTGCCCAGTCCACCCCCTCAATCAGACATTGAAGCCTAGTCCCTCGGACCTCTTCGTGTGCATGCATACATTACTATGTAGCGTGGTATTGATATTTTGAGAGTGCATATTTATACCTTTTGCTGGGCACGTGATGTCCAATGGTCTACAGTGCATCCAGTCGCTGTGGCCCTTGCTTATAAACTTTTTAAAATAACAACATGGTGATGTCACAGCAACCTACTGGGGAGAATGGCTCCTATTGTCCTTTTGTATTGTTGTCCTCACTGTAATTACGTAAGTATAATCTGAGCCCCACTTCAAGTAACAGACGCCACTTTTTATAGTGCTTTTGTGGGATGAAGTTGTCTGGCCTAAACATGCCTACTGGCTAACTTCTCGAAGGGATGTTCTTATGTGCCTGTACATGGGCACGTGTTAAAAGAGTGACCCGATGGAACCCAATCAAAGGGGGGGGGGGGGGGGGGGAATAAGGACAGTGGAACGAGTTCTTGGTGAAGGCCACATAACCGAGAGGACCTGTCTAAATAGTGGCTTTGAATGAACGCATGTGATGCATCAATATAATTATATACATAACTAGGTGTCCAATGGTTTTATATAAACGGTACAGCTATATATGGGACAGTGTCTATAGCAAAATCACCCTTCTGGGTAGTTTTTCAAGTTTTCACGTTTTTGGATTTTATTTCCGTGAACTCCAAAGACTTTCTATCAAATGGTCCTTACGCATCCAAAAAATGGGCTATTCATCAGAAAGTTATATAAGGTACTGAATTTATAATTAGCCATACGTTTCAATGCAAGCGGTATACTTTTCATTTGCTGGTCCTGGAAAAGTATCTCAAGGGTGATTTTGCTGGACACTGTTCCATATAATGATAGCGTAAATCAGTATATGCAATATTGGATATGGACTTAAGTCGATCGCTTAATTTATAACATTGCGAATTCAAGTATATCAGAAGCCGTTTCATGCACTGCATAATAATTTGGATATGCATTGTGTTATATCACCATGACATCACCATGTTGTTGAATGTGTTATAGCATAATTTTTAATTCACGCGATGAAAACTATATCTAGATTGGGATCTATATTAAGGGTATTTATGACGTCATTCTACCTAGAATCTACGTACCCCCTATCAACATAACGGCTGTAGCAGTACTAATTTGAAATGGCAGTACGAGGGCTCGGAGCGCGCGTAAAAGAGGCGATCAAGCATCAACAGGAGCCGATCAATGCCCAATTCATGGCCGCCTTTTGCAGAAGTATTGGAATGGATACAGCAAGAATGGACGAAGAGGGACAGTTGACGCTGCAGTTTAGTGGCAAGACCGATCAATCCTTGGTAGTTACATTTGTAAGTCAAGGGTCGGACTCTATTGCCGCTGTTGCCTTCATTGGCGAGGTTGGTGGAAAGTTCAAGGTAGAACGCTTAAAAAAATTCCTCGAACTGAATTTCATTCCAATGCACCATGGTGGCGGAAGCTATGCCATCGAGCCAGGATCGACACGGGTGGTGATTGTCAATAGTTGGAATGTGAAAAGCATTACTGTTGAGGAGTTTTCAAAGTCCTTGGAAGAATTCGTAAATTCTGCCGAAGCAGGTCAAGCCATGTTCCTCTAGTTGATCCTGAACTACGCTGCAGTGCTGATTAGTGCCCGTATATTTAGGATGTCAGGATATGGCACATGGTACATATGTAGTTGCACTATATTGATTTTTCGTTGGACCGTGTGTATTATCTTAACAGATATTCGCAGTTATGGAATGCAGAAGGATCTACATGTACTTGCATGCAGGCCGGATTATTTCGCCGTATATAGCGGTCCTTGCAATTGCATGAGCGTTTACTTTTCATCTCACTTTACCATCCATCCTCCCTCCTCATCCTATGGCCACCCCCCTCATCAGTCCCCCCTTTCAGCCTTACAGGCCACCTTCTTCTCATCCCTAGGGCCACCCCCCTCCTGCCTCCCGAGGGCCATCCCCCCTCTAATCTCCCTCTCTTCCTCCCTAGGGCCATCCCTCTCCTCTTCTCCTCTTGGGACATCGCGTTCCTTTCACTAAGACCGAGTCCTGATACACACTTTTTTTTTTGCATACGTTTGACCTGGTTAATTAACTGAAGCGTAAAATGGCATGTTCTATATACTGGGATTTGTGTTAGATCTAGATCACCACCACGCACCCTCCCAAGTCCATTCATCTCTCACGTACCCTATAGACCTCCCTCTCACCCCATTCTCCATAATGTATATGCGTACGATTCATCCGCCGAGTAACATCTATTTTATTTATTGCATGAATTCCTAAGTATGCAATATTATATACAAAGTACAACCAGGGCTGCATACAACTACATGTTCATCGTGCATGCATGCAATCGAGCTCATTTACTGGCGAGGAGTTTTTGTCCTTTTTCAGCGCGATTCAGGAATGCTTCAACGCCATTACAGAACTCGTCAGGTGCTATTTTCTTAGTATCCCAACAATGCACGGCGACTGCGCGAGTTGAGTTGGGTTCCACGGCGAAGCGACCAGCACCAGGCAGGAAATTCAGCTCCATCAACTTTATCATGTTTTCGTTTTTGCGGATTTCCCCAACGTAACAGATGAAAGAGATAGAATCTGATCCATGGGTTATAAACGTCAACTGCATTGTATCGAACTGTAATGTGATCTGACCCTCCGCGTCAAACTTGGAGCCGAATAACCCAATCTTATTGCACAGCTCCATCATAAGACGTTGGGACGATCCTCCGGGAATGGCCGGCCCAGTGGGTCCACCGCTTCCTTGTCCAAACAAGTGAGGGCGCTGCCATGACTTAGAGTGGTCGGCTGTAAAGTTTACAACTATTACGTCACTGTGATGTAAGTGTTATATTTAGTACGAAAGGTTAAATATATTCATAGCAAGTCCATAAACACAATAACAGGGCCGATGCCGCTGTTCAAGTTGGTGTGGCTATATATGCCGCACCACTTTTTTTGAACTGCGAACGTGATGCAGGAATCTCATTTAACGATACGTTTTGATATCCTAAATATATTTTTTAAACACGTGGTCAATGAAATCATGATACCAAAATCCGATTGTCGCCATAGTGGGTGTTGCAGATATTTGCATGGTGTACGATAAAATGATCCTTTGAATGCACGAAGATGCATCCTGTTTTCTACATTCTGAATCAGTTACCTGTATGTAGGCTTTATGGATGAGGCACGCTATGTCGCGAGAGAGTCGAGCTCCTTGTTTTAACTGTACACTTTTTTTTCCGGACATGGTCATAAGTAACTACTATCATCAGTTTACTCTTTCCTATGCCTCAACCCTTGACCTCTGAACATGTCTGTAGCCATAAGAAACTAGAAGGGAAAGCAAATAACCTTTCCACTGAAGTCCATGGAATTTGGGTTTCTTGTGAGAGTTTTCTTTGTGCATAGTGGCGTATTATAAACACAACAATTTATAGATGATTGACATAGAGACTCAGAGAGAGAAAGAGAGAGAGAGAGAGAGAGAGAGAGAGAGAGAGAGAGAGAGAGAGAGAGAGAGAGAGAGAAAGAGAGAGAGATCGAGAGAGAGAGAGAGAGAGAAAGAGAGAGAGAGAGAGAGAGAGAGAGAGAGAGAGAGAGATATGAGAGAGAGGATAAAATTAAGAATATCATTATAATCAATATCTTCCTTGCAATACAATAAAGTCCTCGAGTTGTATCTCTAACCAATTTTCCTCCGTGGGAGAAAGAAACTATACTATTATTTTACTCAGGTTTATAAGATATGTATAGTGTGCAACAAAAAAGCTTAGTAATATAATAATTTGCAATCATTTACTAGTTTCATGCTAGAAAATAAACTACTATATAGAACAGCTATGATTCAGAGGATATTCAACCTGAATTGGAAATTTGGTTCTGATTTTTAGGTTCTGATACCTATTTGTTGCTGAAAACATCTGGTTCCCCTCCTGGAACTTTCTGTTAGTTATAAAATGTTCCTGTATTCCTCAACCTCACCCCCCTCCTTTCCGGCTATCCTATGCATTCAAAGTAGTGATCCTCATCATATTAGATAGCATATGCTAATGCTATGCAGCATCTTTATGGATCATAAATATTAATATCAAATTGAATATACTACTCGTTTAGTACAAGTTTACTGAATCTATGCTTTGCTATTTTAAAGTGTCTTTTTCATGCAGTTTAAATAGTGCACAATCTCAGCCATTTCTACCCATATGGAGAAAAATGGCCATACATTGGCGGTCATCTTGCAATTTTTTTTCAAATTGAATTCTAAATGAACTAAAAAAAGGTCAGAATTCGAATTTTATTTTTCAATGCGTTATAAGTATGCAACGTTATACAAAAAGACAAAAGTTTAATTACTATCGCAGGTAATTATAATATTCAACACTGCCGTTAGCTTCAATAACTACAATACACCGATGGGGGCCGGGGACTGCGATCGTATACTGTACTCCTTCCAGCCAATCAATTTGCCCCCCCCCCCCCCCCCCCATAATTCAGGAACCGCAGTATAGAGCTCTTTCATCGCGTGACTTAATAGCATTCATTTTCTAATTAGTCCGCCATATTGGTGCTCGTTTACAATGGAGAAGTATGGGCTTATGCTTAGTTTTGGTAGGTAAGATTACTTCAGAGTGTCGTTTAAATATATATTATTGTGGTCTAACACATGATTAACATTTGTAAAGATATGATTTTTTTACTTGTGCCCTCGGAGCCGAGTTATACGTATCAAAAGTACCAAAACCGAGCATAAGCCCATATATTTCCATACAGTGCTCCAAATGATAAGCTGCCAAAACTGACGTTTTCAGTTATTGGCCCAGATCTTTTGAACCAATCATACTTAAAGCAGGGCAATTTCTTTTTCTGATTCAGCAAACACTTTTGTATAAGAATCTGTGTTGTTGTCAGGAGAAGCAAACTCTTTCCAATATCTTGCCCAAAGGCTATCTAGCTCTGTTGCCATTCAGAGAAGCAATTCAGCTTCAGTAATGGGGACAATGAATGGGGATGATGAAGAGTTTTTTGTATGATTTAGTTCAATCGTATACATGTATTATATATCGCACAATTATAACAATATTTATTTATTTAAAAAAAAAAAAAATTAGCACATGTAAACAAAGCTTGGCTAAGTGTAAACAAATCACGGTCAAAATCTCATTTTTCAATTATAATTCCCTCCAGGAATGTAACTATCAATTCAAATTTATTTTATAAGTACAAAATTGGTCTTCTATATATATGGTTGATTTGGTGTCTTAAGTCCTACTGGTTGGGAAGATCGGTACGGATTGATGAAATTTTCGAGGACGTTCGCGGTTCGCTGAAATTCGGACGATTTAGTTCGACTTAAGAAATAATTGTTACTTGTTGTTACAGAAAAGTGGTAGGAGCATCTGTATATATCTTTTTTTATTATGTACGGCGATTGCGAAGGTTTGCAATACGAGATAGAAAGCCAAGAAGCTTAAATTTTTTCATACGAAATTGATTTATCCGTTCCTCTCCGTAAGCTATTGCTTTCGTGACGTCACAGTGGAGCTGGCTTCATTTTATTCATTCTCTTGAGGTGCGTTGTAACTGGAGTTTGCGAATGATGTCGTCGTCGAATGTTTCTTTGTCTACGGGTTCTTTTCAGAACCAAGCAGCAACCGTAGATGCCTTGGAATCTGCGAGTATTCCCAAGACAGATGGAGTTAAGCGACGAAAGCGAGACATGTCAGCGTTGTTAGAACAAGCGAGTAGTTCGGGAGGAGTCTCCAGTTCTGGAAAAGGCACAAGATCATGCAGCGCGAAGGCAAATGATAAACTGCACGCATTATTCGTGTCAAGAAAATCTACCGAAAGCAAAGTTAAGTGCTCAACAAGCAGCGTTTTGAAAGAGAACAGGCCTATGTTTGACAGAGGAATGGATGGTTTGGTAATGTACGTAGAACGAAATGCTACCTGGGAACTGCATATAGCGCGTATACATGACGTTGCACGGTTGTGTCAACAACGTCATAAAACGTCACCGATTTCGTAAATGAGGATGAAAGTACAATAAATTTAAGCTTTTTAGCTTTCTATCGCGTATTGCAAACCTTCGCAAATGCCGTACATAATAAAAAGGATATATACAGATGCTCCTACCACTTTTCTGTAACAACATGTAAAAATTATTTCTTAAGTCGAATTAAATCGTCCGAATTTCAGCGAACCGCGAACGTCCTCGAAAATTTCATCAATCCGTACCGATCTTCCCAACCAGTAGGACTTAAGACACCAAATCAACCATATATATAGAAGACCTAATGTTGTACTTATAAAATAAATTTGAATTGATGGTTACATTCCTGGGGGGAATTATAATTGAAAAATGAGATTTTGACCGTGATTTGTTTACACTTAGCCAAGCTTTGTTTACATGTGCTAATTAAATAAACAAATCAGATTCTTATACAAAAGTGTTTGCTGAATCAGAAAAAGTAATTGCCCTGCTTTAAGTATGATTGGTTCAAAAGATCTAGGCCAATAACTGAAAAAGTCAGTTTTGGCAGCTTATCATTTGGAGCACTGTAGTAAACCGAGCACCAATATGGTGGACAATAAAGCAATTAACGCAATTAAAGCCCACGCGTCATGTGACCATGAAAGAGCTCTATACCGCCACAATCAAGACCTCATCCGTTGATCAAACTGTTCGTACTGTCCGAAAGTACTGCACATATAGTCGTATTATAAAAGTTAGGAGCGCATATTCGTATAGGCCTAATAAGGGTGGGCCGTGCTGTTCAGAAAGGAACGGTGAGTCTCATGCCAATTATTTAATGCTTGAGTATCTTTTTTGCTTATGTGTCTTGTGGCTTCTTGGGGTGCATATACATGTATGCCACTAGTATGGTATGCTCTTTACATCTACCATTGCATAGCCGTAGACAACTTTCAAAGTTTGGGGGGGTTTATTGACCAAGGGGGAGGGGCATTCCCCTCCCACAAGGAGGGGTTTTGGGGTTTTTGGGGGAGCGTTGTAAGGGCAAATGACCCCCTTGCCATTATATTGCCCCCCCCCCCCCCCCCCTCCCCTTGGTATTTAGGGAGTGATCTTTAATAAATGCATCATAACTAAGGTACAATGTAGTACACACAATGTACATGTACATTTAAGTGACATATACTGTAGCTCAAAGTAATCTGATTTGCCTTATAATCGCCCCCTCTAAAAAGTATCAACTCTGCGTTGCCCCCCTTAAGGTTTTTTCTCGATGAAACCCTGCGGGTGGGGGGGGGGGGTGGGGGGGGGGGAGGGGGGGGGGATGTACGCTTGCATGCATTGTCTTGTCTGACCCTATGGTGCTGTTAATGTATAACTATCACATCATCCTTCCCAGGCCCTCCACCATCTCCTTCTCTCACCAACCACCCTACATCCTGATGGAGAAAACATTGACGTAGCTATTGAAGTCGTAAGTTGTTGCAAGCGTTGCACGTATTAACCAACCCAGAACCTCATGACCTGACGTCTTTGGATGGAAGTCCTATCCATTTGCCTTTTTTTGTTTTGTTCTATCCCCCTCCGTGCAGGCTGGGAAGGCAAGGCTTGAATCCCTTACACAGCAGCTCACCGACTACCTCATGGGAGAGACTGACGGTGTGCCAAAGGTAGAGCGTAATTTGGAGGGTGTGTCTTAACAATGGACGTGTGCCATCACATCCAGGCGCATTCGATTGTCCTTATGCGCTCCAGTGGGTGTGGTGTGTGCTGCTCCAGTGGGTGTGGTGTGGTGTTTATTTTAATATTATAATATACCAAATCACTCTTATATGGAGACCTAGGTTCCGATGAAGTGCAACTGTAAACACTATCCACACCTGCGTGCATGTACATGTGTACACAATGTTGGCCACTGCACCCTACGAGGGTGGAGGGGGGGAGGGGGGGGGACCTGTCTTCTCCCTTGTGGGGACGTGGGCATGTCTCCCCCCCTCCCCACACACACACACATGTACTGACCATTGCATGGGTCCCACCACTGTCCACAGGATGCCAAGTACCTCTTCCGCCTGTACATGGCCCTGGGGGAGTACAGGGAAGCAGCGCGCACGGCCATCTTGATAGTGAGGGAGGACCAGACGGCCGGGAACTACAGGAATGCTCACGACGTCTTATTCCACATGCATGCAGGTAACCCCTTGCACGTGTACAGTACTTCAGAGGTGGCTGAAGGGTCATTACTGACTTGAAGTGGTTGGCTTGTATGTGGTAGCTGCATGGGAAGGTATAAATACCCAAGTGCAGCATGTGTGCATGCACCAGGAGGGCCGTACACTTGTATGCAATGTTTACACCGAAGTATAATTATGTTCACAGTCATATGGATTACCTGTTTCAATGCAGTTGTATTGTGTTTTTTTTTTTTAAAATGTTGGTGTAGTACAGTAGATTTTATTTCTGAATGTAGATACATGTACTTAAGTACATGCACAGTGTGTGATCAGGGTACAATTGAATTACAGAGCTCCAACAACGTAACATCCGAATACCATCTGAGATGACCCAGAACCTAATGATCCTCCACAGCTACATCCTTGTCAAGGTGTGTGCGTGTGTGTGTGTGTGTCTGTGTGTGTGTTGTGTGTGTGTGTTGTCTGTACTTCTCGAAGGGCTGTTCTTATGTGCCTGTACATGGGCACGTGTTAAAAGAGTGACCCGATGGAACCCAATCAAAGGGGGGGAATAAGGACAGTGGAACCAGTTCTTGGTGAAGGCCACATAACCGAGTGGAGCTGTCTCAACAGTGGCTTTGAATAACAAAGTGTCCAATGGTTTTTAGAATATAAGCGGTACAGCTATATATGGGACAGTGTCTATAGCAGAATCACCCTACTGGGTAGTTTTTCAAGTTTTCACGTTTTTGGATTTTCCGTGAGCTCTAAAGACTTTCTATCAAATTAATGGTCCTTACATCCAAAAAATGGGCTGTTTATCAGAAATTAAAGTTATATAAGGGGCTGTCCATAAGGTGCTTTTTTTGACCATTATGGACCCCCCCTCCCCCCCTCGTCACGCATTATCCCATACTGATGATATACTTAATGTATGCATCGTCACGCTGACTGAGCCCCCTCCCCCCCCCCCCCCCCCCCCCCCCCATCCCCCTAGCTTACGCGTGACGTACTTTATGGACGGCCCCTATAAGGTACTGAATTTATAAATAGCCATACGTTTCAATGCAAGCGTTATACTTTTCATTTGCTGGTCCTGGAATTAAAGTATCACAAGGGTGATTTTGCTGGACACTGTTCCATACCATGGGCGTCGGAAGGTATAATACATTGGTCCGGCAAATGAATAATAATGAGTGTGGGCGGAGCAAAGTGGGTGGGTGTGAAGCTAATTACTTACAGCGAGGGGGTCTGGGGGAGATCTGTAAGCTCCCCCAGAAGCTTTTCAACTATATCATGCTATTTGAAGTCATGAAAAAAGCCGTCTTTTCCTGGCGCGCGCATCAAACCGGTTAATCAATAAATTCTTATGCTTCAGCTTGCCAAAAACATGTAAATGTAAAGCTTTCGCCGTAGGCCGGCCACCAGTACATGCAGTTCATTGAAAAATACATGGCAATTAATTCTTAACATATAGCGATTAAACTTTTCCAGTCCTAACTCCGAAATAAAAACAAAATCAAGCTATAAAATGACCAAACTGACTAAGTCTGTGTTCGTTACCTAGAACAAACTCTTCCGCAATAACATCATTGAGGATGTTATCAAGGCTTTCTTGGTTAATGTTCAACAGCTAGCATCATGTGGTTCAATCTAGATTGGAACATCGTATTTCGCAAGTACGTCTTCAAGCACCTCATTGTACTATAACTGCGCTCACTAACAGCATTGGTTGCTGGCATTACTAGAATAAGTCTATAGTAACTGTGCAAACTTCACTGAACAATTCTTTCTGCGCTGCAGACATATCCTGCATAGCTTGAATGCAATCGTTTAGAACTAACCGTTCACTTTTCTCTTGAAACCAGCTTCCAAAATTCTGCAGCTGCACTGATAGTGTATAGAGGAATTGAGGTCATTCTTGTAAAATTCCACTACTTTCTTAAGGTAGTAGTACCCATAACGTGGTTTTTTTGGAAAAAAAGTTGGTAAGATCCACCTTATTGTTTAAGATATGCCACCTTGATATCATTTGGATAAGTAACGTATTTAACCGAGCGCAATGCCTTAAACTTTGGCATCCGCCATCTTGTAATTCGCGCACGCATGCGCAGTTTGAGTCCGCCATGTATTTTGGGGTCTGAATTATTAAAATACGTCATCAACAACTGGTAGTTCTGTTCAAGTACCGTATATAATTCGGAGAGAATCCACCTTATTGTTTAAGATATGCCACCTTGATAGCATTTCAATAACGCGCAGAAACACTAGCACCGCTTGTTTTACGAGCACCTTGAAATACGAACGGTAAAAACTCTTTTTCCTGCACATTCAGGACAACAGACCTTATGATCAAGTGCTGAGCATATTATTACGATAGGAGCTAAGCACCAAGAAGAGCGTACGTGTAGGAAAATATCTTGTCCTTGTTTTCAAAATAAGTTACTTTTTTCTAAATAGCCGAAAACCGAAAATCTATCTATTAATAACATTTCAATTTCAAGGTACAAATATGGCGTCCAGGGATGCGTAACTTTGTAAAAAATTGCTGTACATTTGTGGAAAAGGGTAGTAACGTTATCGATGCACCAAAAGGACAATTAAGTAATGAAGAACGTGTAATCACGATAAAGTAGCTGTTCTGGAATGCCCAGCATGAGTAATCCATGAGTAGCCTAATTAGTTCACCCTGAAACGATGGTTAGTATAAGCTTTGGCACAAACCTACTGCTCCGTTTCGAAACGAATGCACCAAACGAAAGAAGATATTATTTCATATTTATCCTCCAAATTTGGTGATTTTTAAGCACTACAGTTTTCAACAAACCAATTATAAAGTTTTGTTCTTAGAATATTTGTACCATTTTTACTGCTCATCTAATAACTGTCAAAATGATACGGTCCTCTAAGATGCTCTCAGGCTACAAGCTAGTATGATTTTTTTTCAAATTCCAGGAGGGTACCCTATCACCTTAAGTTGCTGATCGAATGTTTCACAGTTGGTGGCCCTGACAATCAAGCTTTCGAGGTTCTTAATGTTGCGCATAATTATTGAGTCTATTCGTTTCCTTGCTCGGCAGGGGCTGGCTTTGAGAGGACAAAAGTATGATACTAATAGCAATTTCTCACAGCTTCTTCTTTTGAGAGGAATTGATTGTCCAGCTCTTCTAACTTGGCTGAATAAGAAGTCTAACAAGTACACCTCTGGAGAAATCCAAAATGAGTTTTTGGAGATAATGGCTTTGCACATCTAGCGTCAGATCTGTTTCAGATATTGCAAAAAATGGCTTCTTTACCATCATGGCTGACGAGTGCACAGATATTTCAAACAAGGAGCAATTTGTCATTTGCATACGCTGGGTGGATGACTCACTAACAGCACATGAAGATGTAATAGGCCTTTATAATGTGGGAACAATTGTTCTATTTGCTTCCTTTTCTTTCCTGTGTTCAG
Organism: Eunapius fragilis; assembly: GCA_963681505.1. NCBI lineage: Eukaryota > Metazoa > Porifera > Demospongiae > Spongillida > Spongillidae > Eunapius > Eunapius fragilis. Next base: position 5,756,592 of record OY811972.1, on the reverse strand, counting down.
TGCTTGGCATCTCACCCACATCACCAGCTTCACAGGTAACCCAACGCTTTCAACAGCTTCCTTATTACATTCACTGTTGGAGTGCTTTTTAAAAGCTTAACATGCATCTTTCCAGTTCGTATATCCTTTGGAAATGAATGTAGCTTCACGTTTCGTACTAGATTTAAATTTCTTCTCAGTTTCTGTCTTCATGCGGCATATGAAACAAAACGCAGCATCAGTGCCAGCATCGTAGTGCAGCCAGCTGTACTTCTCGCACCACTCTGGTCTAAACGAGCGTGCTTCACCCTTCGATCCAAAGGACCGTTTCGGAAAAGGAAACGACTTATTCGGATGAAATTTTTCAGGCGGCACTACGGCAGACGCGGAAGAAGACAATATCGAGCGAGCGGTATCCATTTTCTTGTACATGCAGCAGTAATAAACGATGTGTAAAGCTTTATCTGATGCCACCCATCGTCGACATTTCATACGTGATAAAAACTATGTACCTGTAACGTATAGCATTAAGGCACATGAATAATCAATTTAATTATAATTTTAATTTTTTTAAAAATATTGGTCCGGCGGCCGCCGGACCTGCCGGACCGGTTCCGACGCCGATGCATACTCTTTCACGGGCGGAAGTCAATAATTGCGTTGGGCGGCCCGTTTTTGGGAAGTTATTAAAATAAATTTATATTTAGCTATCGTGTGATCAGAGCGTGACAAATTTTGAACCGAAGGGGTTTGAATGGAGAATTTTCACCATCGGTGTCATCAGTGGATGCGCTACATACTAGTGCCAGCCGATCGTTTTGACTATATACGAAAGTTGTTTTGCGCTTGGATTGATATGTTTGTTGCAGACTCTGTGGTTGGCATGGACGCAATCAAGTGAAAGGATGAAGACAGTTGTCATTTTATAACAAAGTAAGTACCTAGGAGTGGGAATAAAGGTTAGACTAACTTATTATCTATGCTGATTGTGCAGACAAGTATTTTTTCATAGATATTTGATACATGGATTGGAAACCTCTCACGTGATCCATTACGACTCGTACAACATTTATGTTCAATCCGCGTTTCACTTTTCTTGGTGCGTGGGCGTACTGTTATCCAAGCTTTTGTGCCTGTTCGAGTGCTTAACGTGTGTTTTACTGGTCGGAAGTGATCGTATAGGTTAGTTTTCAATCTCTATACAACCCTACCCATTGTTCGCGCTGGTTGAACGCTGATCATCGTTCATAGACGGCTAGATGGCTTTGTGCGACTGTACCGCGAGTACGGCAAGTCGCATAGGAACCATCTAAGCAGTTTCTGATACTTCATTACGAAAGCTATGAGGTTGACTAGCCGACATGTATCTGTAGCGTGCAGTTCTTAGCGTGTATGGCGTTAGGTGCTATATAAGGCCCACTGTTTGTGCGACTGTAACACGTTTTCATATGCACGCCTGTAAGATTAAAACACTGAAAAGTGTAGTGCACACATCGTGGTGTATGGTGAAGTGTATCATTTAGCTTGTCGAGCTATGTATGAGCTTGTGTTTAAAAATTTGCGTAACATGTTATAGGGTTGCGTCAGGTATATTCGCCAGGGGGGAGTAGTCGCCACCCGCACTTTTAATAGCGTATAAAAACAAAAATAATAAGTTTGGATCTTTCTACATGAGTTTAAAACAATCCTAATAGGCTCCTTAGTTAGTACCATACACAGTTTTACGCAAGTAACGTTGCTCTGTGGAATAAACAGGGGAGAGGCGAACACTCCTGACGTTATCGCAGGTGGCGATCACTACCTACGCTACCCTAATTGACTTTTATACACAGCTAGGCTTTGTGGGACTATCCCATGAGTACGGTAGGTCGCATAGGAACCGTCTGAGCAGTTTCTGATACTTCACTACCAAAGCTATTAGGTTGCCAACCTTCATATGTCTGTAGCGTGCAGCTCGTAGCGTGTAGGGTGTTCGATGCTATGTAATGTCCACTGCTGTTTATGGGACTGTAACACGTTATTACATGCATGCATGCCAGTGAATTAGAAGACTGAAATGTATCGTGGTGTAAGGGGACGTTTATATTTCTGCTTGTCATATACTATGAGCTTGTATTCGTAACAGACTTTTACCATGCTCATAGCCATAAAACCCTAACTAACGACCACTACCGGCGAAACGCGGGCTGAATGTAACTAATGACATTCATTGCTGGGTTTCCAATCCATGTATCAAGTATCTATTGCAGCACCGCCATTATTGAATTCAAAATGGATAATTCTTTTTAGAGCCACCAAAGGAATTGCTAAAAAAAAACTGCGCAGCTGTAAACCGGGTCTCTGTGCCAATTGTCAGGAAAGTATATCCAGTGAATACGCTACACGCTAATGCCAACTGATTGTTTTTTCGATGTAGGAAAGTCATCTCCTGCGCTCGATGAAGATGTTCCAAACGGAAACTCTCGTTGACATGGAAGCTGGAAAGAGGTAACATTGGAAGTGTTCTAGTTTTATTATATAGGCAGTACTTTGGTGTTGAAATAAGTGTTAGACAAACATGTTGCCCACGCGGATTGTGCAGAAGAAGACGCTATCATTGTGGCATTGAAAATTGTCTTTGTGTGTACTTAGTGTGTGTCCTAAGTGGGTACATAGGGTGTGTGCCTTGTGTGCATGGTGAATGTGCCTTGTATGTGCCTAGTGGATGTGCCTTGTGTGTACATGGTGAATGTGCCTTGTGTGTGCTTGGTGAATGTGCCTGATGTGTGCTTAGTGGGTGTGCCTTGTGTGTGCGTGGTGAATGTGCCTTGTGTGTGCTTAGTGGGTGTGCCTTGTGTGTGCGTGGTGAATGTGCCTTGTGTGTGCTTAGTGGGTGTGCCTTGTGTGTGCTTAGTGGGTGTGCCTTGTGTGTGCATGGTGAATGTGCCTTGTGTGTGCTTAGTGGGTGTGCCTTGTGTGTGTATGGTGAATGTGCCTTGTGTGTGCTTAGTGGGTGTGCCTTGTGTGTGCTTAGTGGGTGTGCCTTGTGTGTGCGTGGTGAATGTGCCTTGTGTGTGTGCCTTGTGTGTGCTTAGTGGGTGTGCTTTGTGTGTGTATGGTGAATGTGCCTTGTGTGTGCTTAGTGGGTGTGCCTTGTGTGTGTATGGTGAATGTGCCTTGTGTGTGCTTAGTGGGTGTGCCTTGTGTGTGCTTAGTGGGTGTGCCTTGTGTGTGCGTGGTGAATGTGCCTTGTGTGTGTGCCTTGTGTGTGCTTAGTGGGTGTGCCTTGTGTGTGCGTGGTGAATGTGCCTTGTGTGGGTGTGCCTTGTGTGTGCCTAGTGGGTAACATGGTGTGTGTGCATGGTGAATGTGCCTTGTGTGTACTTAGTGTATTTGCCTTGTGTGTACACTCCAGATAAATGAATACAATATGATGAATGAATACAATATTTCCCTAACTATTTGCTATAGTCTAGTTTAGTATGAAAGGCTTCAAAGCACTCTACGTGCAATGCAACCTTGCACACCTTGCACCTATACTGTGTCCGTGACCGCTTGTCTCCTCTTACTCTGCAAACTTCACAGAGAAGTCGACCACCATAGGGACAATCACATGGAATCCTTTCAGGAAAAGGTCGTTCTGTGAGCCTAAGTGGTAAGTCCTGAGACACGGTGAAGTGTTTGGGCTGGTGTTTGGTGTATCCTTTCAATAACCCTTTTGCTACTTCTATCCGAAACTCCATTTGGGTGAGTTTTTTTTCATTGACACTGTTGTACAGTATGCTGGCATTCACTAGTGATAGATCGACAAGGTGAAAAAGTACTCTTTTCCACCACTTGGTTTGACGATGAACATAGCCATAGTACATCACTAGCTGATCGGACTGGTCGACTCCACCCATATGCTGGTTGTAGTCATCGATGACCTTTGGTTTTTTTAATCCTTTCTACTCCTCCAGCCACAGTTCTGGATCTCCTTAGAATGTCCACCATGGCGACATCATCGTGGATAGTGGAGAGGAGCAGGACATCACGCTTGTCCTTCCACTTGAGGCAAAGAACTTTACCCACTTTCTCTGAGTACACATCTCCCCTCCGCAACTTCTTAGTCTTGAAGACTTCAGACAGGCCCCGCCTATTGGACCGCACCATGCCACACGCTCGAAATCCTACCTTGGATAGCTCTTCAAACAGTGCTGGTGAGCTGTAGAAATTGTCACAATAGAGGTGGTAACCTTTGTGCTGTAGGGGTCTTGTCAATGACATCACCACTTGATGAGATAGCCCTACACCATCCCCCCTTTCCTGTTTGCCTGTGTACAATTCCCATTTCCATACATACCCATTAGACGAATCGGCCAAGACCCAGGCTTTCATGCCCCACTTGTGCGGTTTCTTTGGCATGTATTGTATCCATGATAGCCTACCTTTGAAAGCAATTATACTTTCATCTACAGAGATGTTTATGTTTGGAGTGTATGCTGCCATGAAGTTTTTTATCACTCTGTCTAGAATTGGTCTGATTTTATGAAGTTTGTCATTGGTCTTCGTTGTAGGTGGGCTGCTGACATGCAGAAACTGAAGGAGGAGTTCGAATCTACGATTTGACATTATGGAACTGAAGTTCTCATTGGTAAATGGCCACATAGAACTCCAGAAACTCCTGAAAATTTAAATGGAACACATTGGACATCCTTTTTGTCTTACCTCAATGTTGGCATCCCCACAACTCCCATTGCAGTGACCAATGCCAGGAGTATGTCTACTTCCTTCAGGGACATAGGATTCTTCTTCCAGTCATGCGCTCGAGCACGGGGATGTTGTTCAAGGTACTCCTCATTGTCTGTGAAGTACCGATCTGCATGCTCGCAAGTTTCTCTGTGGAAGAAACTTTTTGTTTCTTCATCGAAGAACAATTCGAAGAACTCCACAGGCTCTTTCCCAATCATGTTCGGAATTATTCCCGGAATTTCAGAGAACGGAACTGGATTATTTAGCGGACAGTGTGTGTGTATTACATGGAGTGTAAATGCGTCGCGGGAGGGGGTGGGGGTGTTGGGAGGGGGCGGGGGTGTTGGGAGGACGGCGATAAAAAATAATTAGACAAGTAACAATACAAATCAGTACGCACTTAGGCATGGGGAAGTCACGCTGGATACTGCGCTGTCTTGTTCTTCATCGTCCTCGTTATTCTCATCTTCACTCAAATATCCACCAAACTCGTCATCACTGTCGCTAGGAATGGTGTCCATAAACTCCAGAAGGTATTCTGGGTCAGACGGCAAAACTCGAGATCGCTTTTCAATTTTTTTTTTACTTCAAACTGCTGCACCCTAAATTGGGCTCCCGCGCGCCGGAAGCAGTACGCGATAACCAAAAATTGGGTCGTTGCCCGCGAAAGAGTCCTGGAAATTTTGAAAAAGTATCTCATTTTGCTGGACACTGTTCCATATAATGATAGCGTAAATCAGTATATGCAATAATGGAAATGGCTTAAGTCGATCGCTTAACTTACCACATTCCATTGATTGCGAATTCAGAAGCCGTTTCATGCACTGCATAATAATTTGCACATGTGCATTGTATTTACTCAAATGTGAATTTGTTATGGTAGATTTATGAATAATTATTAAGTCACGCGATGAAAACTATATCTAGATTAGGATCTATATTTGGCGCTTTTATGACGTCATTCTATCTAGAATCTACCCGTACCCCCTATCAACAAAACGGCTGTAGCGTTACTAATTTGAAATGGCAGTACGAGGGCTCGGAGCGCGCGTAAAAGAGGCGATCAAGCATCAACAGGAGCCGATCAATGCCCAATTCATGGCCGCCTTTTGCAGAAGTATTGGAATGGATACAGCAAGAATGGACGAAAAGGGACAGTTGACGCTACAGTTTAGTGGTAAGTTGGTAGTTACATTTGTAAGTCAAGGGTCGGACTCTATTGCCGCTGTTGCCTTCATTGGCGAGGTTGGTGGAAAGTTCAAGGTAGAACGCTTAAAAAAATTCCTCGAGCTGAATTTCATTCCAATGCACCATGGTGGCGGAAGCTATGCCATCGAGCCAGGATCGACAAGGGTAGTGATTGTCAACAGTTGGAATGTGAAAAGCATTACTGTTGAGGAGTTTTCAAAGTCCTTGGAACAATTCGTAAATTCTGTCGAAGCAGGTCAAGACATGTTCCTCTAGCTGATCATGGACTATGAATAGCCAACGCTGCATGCTGCTTAGTGCCCGTATATTTAGGATGTCAGTATATGGCGCATGGTACATATGTAGTTGCACTATATTGATTTTTCGTTGGACCGAGTGTATTCAGGCCCGGCGCGCACGGTGCGGCTTTGGCCGCACCAACTTTGGATCCCAAAATATGGGCGTGTTTAATATGTGGGCTGTCCAGAGCGACGTCTTATTATTATTCATTGTATGCAAAACAAAATCATGTAACCAGATAATGCACACCAACGTATTTCACCGGGTTACCCACAAAACAATTTCATTGCCATATATATATACGAGCAACATACATGCAATTTTGCGTACTCAGATTCAGATTCTAGGAAAGCGTTAGCTTCTGGGGCTCCGCCCCAGACCCCCTAGCTGGAAGTACTTCGATACACGTCTACACGATTGGCCGCACCAACTTTTCACTGAGTGCGACGGGCCTGGTATTATCTGAAGAGATACGCAGTCATGCATGGAAAGCAGAAGGATCTACATGTACATGCATGCAGGCCGGATTATTTCGCCGTATATAAATATATAGCGGTCCTTGCATGAGCGTTTACTTTTCATCTCACTTTTCCATCCATCCTCCCTCCTCCTCCTATGGCCACCCCTCCTCCGTCCCCTCCTTCCTAGGGCCACTCCTAATCCTACTCCCAGGGCCATTTCCTCTCTCCCTTGGGCTATCTCCCTCCACTCCTCCTCCTCCCTATAGGGCCATCCCTCTCCTACTCCCTATATATAAGCAACTGATAAGCTGTATTAGACTTGAAAAACTGTGATTTATCATGCCATTATTTTTCAAAAAGCAGACAAACCTGGAAAATCTTAGGTAATCGTTGGCAAATTAATAGTTCATTAATCGCCAAAATCGATTTAATGTTTCTAATAACCGATTTGCAAGTTGCTATAAACCGAAAATTCGATTGGACTATTTTTCATAGTCGAAATAATCGATTTTGATTTTTTTTAAAGGTTACACACCTTAATATGTTGCGTGAGTAGTATAGAATTGAGTATGACTGTGTGTTTTGTGAACTTGGAGTCATGGGCACCGACGGGAGTGGGGGAGGGCTGTGGCCCCCCCCCCCCCCCCCCCCCTCCTTGAGACTCAATGGCGCCCCACCCCCAACCCCTTGTAATAAATGCCTGTTAAATTATTTAACCCTGTCCCAGTATTTCTACGTACATGCACCTCCCCCCACCAATCTCCGTATAATTGGCACCCTTCACCTCTGCCCCCCCCCCCCCCCCCCCCCTTGTTCTAGAAAAGCTGGGGGCACCCATGAGAGTGCACAGTACACTTGTTAGTATCTGTGGGTTATGTGTGTGATGGTGAGTATAATACTGTGCAGGACAACATTAACTCACGTATATGCTTTTTAAAATTGTAAATAATATATAAAAAGTCAAATGAAATTATAAACATACGATACATTCATAGAGTACACAAATATGTGTCACAAATTTTATTTTTCACTAAAGGGTAAACCTGCACCATAATCCATTATGATGCCAGTCCCAGACCTCCATTTTTTTCCTGCCGCCTCGCAGATATATAAATTGGTTGCTCTGAGAATGGCAAAAGCCATCCTGGCCCAGACCCAGCCTGCCACTTCACTCAAGGACTTTTCCCATTTATATAAGCTATTTTTTCAGCCAAGCGCTTGATCAAAACATTTGCTTCGCAACCTAAAAGCCATCTACTGAAACAGCAAAAAGGGAGAAGGTTGCGCGCCTTGCTTGAACAGCTTCTAGATATTTCTTCTCTTAATTGTTCAGCTGTTTGTAGCACGGCTACTGTATGCTTTATGTATGACGGGGCATCTGTGTCAACAACTCGAATGTCAAACAATCAGTCTGTGGCTGCCAAATTCCCTTCTAGCAGATGTTTCCCAGGTGTGATGAAGCCAGTATGCTAAAACCCAAGTACGATGCAATCAGCAAGGCCGTAGACAAGGGGGAGCTTGCCCCCCCCCCCCCCCCTCCCAAAAATTTTTTTTTTTCCATGAGAATAATGCCAAAAATTATCACGTGTAATTAGAATTAGCCACTGATAGCGTAAGTGCTACGACTTATTAAGTTCATCAGTAGCCCATCGACAAACGATCCATCGCTTGATTTGCATAGGCGGACCTAGGATTTTCAGCTGGGTGGTGACATGAATATTAATGAAGGGTGGGGCTTGGTAAATTATAAGCGCAATAATCGTAGCTTATATATTATCTCTGACGTGAGATATTAACTAGGTATCGGTATCGTTAAATGAATCACGTTCGCAGTTCAAAAAAAGTGGCGCGGCATATATAGCCACACCAACTTGAACAGCGGCATCGGCCCTGTTATTGTGTTCATCGTGTTTATGGAACTTGCTATGAATATATTTAACCTTTCGTACTAAATATAACACTTACATCACAGTGACGTAATAGTTGTAAACTTTACAGCCGACCACTCTAAGTCATGGCAGCGCCCTCACTTGCTGGACAAGGAAGCGGTGGACCCACTGGGCCGGCCATTCCCGGAGGATCGTCCCAACGTCTTATGACGGAGCTGTGCAATAAGATTGGGTTATTTGGCTCCAAGTTTGACGCGGAGGGTCAGATCACATTACAGTTCGATACAATGCAGTTGACGTTTATAGCCCATGGACCAGATTCTATCTCTGTCATCTGTTACGTTGGGGAAATCGGCAAAAACGAAAACATGATAAAGTTGATGGAGCTGAATTTCCTGCCTGGTGCTGGTCGCTTCGCCGTGGAACCCAACTCAACTCGCGCAGTCGCCGTGCATTGTTGGGATACTAAGAAAATAGCACCTGACGAGTTCTGTAATGGCGTTGAAGCATTCCTGAATCGCGCTGAAAAGGGACAAAAACTCCTCGCCAGTAAATGAGCTCGATTGCATGCATGCACGATGGACATGTAGTTGTATGCAGCCCTGGTTGTACATTGTATATGATATTGCATACTTAGGAATTCATGCAATAAATAAAATAGATGTATTACTCGGCTGATGAATCGTACGCATATACATTATGGAGAATGGGGTGAGAGGGAGGTCTATAGGGTACGTGAGAGATGAATGGACTTGGGAGGGTGCGTGGTGGTGATCTATAGATCTAACACAAATCCCAGTATATAGAACATGCCATTTTACGCTTCAGTTAATTTATCAGGTCAAACGTATGCAAAAAAAAAGTGTGCATCAGGAGGCCCTAGGGAGGAAGAGAAGGAGATTATAGAGGGGATGGCCCTAGGGAGGAGAGGGAGATGGTCCTTGGAGGAAGGAGAGTGATGGCCCTAGGGAGGAGGAGAGGGATGGCCCTATAGGAGGAGGAGGGAGATGACCTGAGATAACCCTAGGGAGGAGGAGGAAGATGGCCCTAGGTACATGGAGAGGGAGTATATACTAGTACCAGTGCTGCCGCGATATGATCTGTAGCTGATATCGTGTATATCGCGATATATCGCGATATGGATATCATATTGCGATATAGTAAATATATTCATCGATCAATTATTTCTTAATAATGATGGTGCTACTCAGTCTGAAGATGATTCTGATCACACCATAGATGCTACTCCGTCAGTAGATACACAGATTGATCGCACCTTGCATTTAGATGCTCCAGTGCTACCACATAGATGCAGCCTTAAACTTATCAAGTACACCTGCACAAGATGGAACTCCACATTTTATGTTACAACGATGTATAATGCTTCAGAAGCACATTACTCATGTATTGGCAGAGAACAAATATGCTCATTTAGTCCCATCTCCTGAACAATGGCTGGCTGCTGAAAAGCTGTGTGCCCTGTTGAAGCCATTTCAAATTGCAACAGATTTTTAGCAGGGAGAAAAGTATCCTACTTTAGGATGCGTTTCTCGATATATTAAAACGCTTGTGGATGTACTGCATGCAAGGTACAATGCCACCAGTGCACTGGCAGTTAGGGACCCGTTCGAACAACCTTCCATGCAAACATTGTACAAGAAGTCAGGGGCTTTATACTGCAGGACATGCTGCAACGTTGGGATTTATGCTGATGGGGGTCATATTGTGCATGCTGGGGAGTGTACACTCATGTTGGAGGTGAAAAATGGTATTTGGTATGTTGTAGGGTGTGTAACCGATTTTCAGGTTGTGTAGGTTAATCGGTTATTCTCGATTACCTGTTCGGTCGACTATGCACTTAGTAGAATAGCAGATTACCGATTTCAGAATTTTCTTATCTGTTTTTCATAGTCGCGATTAGCTACAAAATTCCTGTGTGCGCCCCTGGATTTGCTAGCGACTTTTGCATATGAAATCGACTATAGTCGATATTCATATGCAAAAATTCATATGCAAAAGTTGCTAGCAGGGGCGCACACAGGAATTTTGGAAGAGGGGGAGTCCGACATGAATAATCAACGATGGGGGGGGGGGGGGGGGGGGGGGGGGTGCGCCGCACGTGTGCGCTGGATGATACGCTATATGACGTGGGGTGTTATTAATTGCTTTCGTTAACAGTATTGATGCTTCATTTTATTCATCATCCGATCTGAGGGGGGGGGGGGGGGGGGGGTCCGGACACCACCGGAACCCCCCCCCCCTGTATCCGCCACTGAAATCGATTACCCCTTCTTATATGCCCTTCACTTTTCAAAAGCATAATAGCGGGTTTATTCATCGGTAAAAAAAGAAACATTGTGATGTAATCAACACCTAGTCGCACGTCTGGGGACCCGGCTGAAGGAAACCACAGTGCCCTCTCTCAATATACGCGCAGTGGGCACGGTAATTTAAATACGTTCGCACTTTCTCTGCAGTATTGTACATGGGCATTAATCAAACGCTCTACGTACTCTTTTGCGCAGGTGACATGTGTCCAAATACTTCGGTACACTGGCACTTTTCCAGACGTGACATTCTGAATATCGTACATGTCTCTTGGCAGCTTTGTCATATGCGTGGAGCGGAGTTCCACTATTAGGTTTTCTAGCTGGTACTACTCGATTTAATTGAATTGTATATTGAGGGCGAATAATGGATTATAACTGCCAATTGTGGCGGATGGGTATGATACATGAAGTGTTGATGGCATTTTGTACCAGAAAAGAGCGCAAGCTGCTGGGTGAACAAACTATTCATTTTCGTTTTTATCTCAGTAATCAAATCTTGCTTATCCCATACTTAGTACTGTAGCGGGCAAACAAATAGCCACGTGTTATTAGGTAAAAAAAAAATGCTTGGGTCACAATCCGCCGCCATTGAATCATGGGTTTGGCGTAACATTGGCATGCACATCGCGCTGCCGCGATATATCGCGATACACATATCGCGATACAAACATGCACGGGAATAGACGGAGAATCACGGATCGAGATAGATGAAATACCAATTTAGTACTGGAAAATTTAGCAGAGATGCAATTAGTACCATATGAGTACACAAAATCCTATCACGTGCTATTTAAAACCACTTTGCATTATGCCTCAAGAACATGCATTTACCCAGCCGTTCTGGTTAGAGACTCCATCGTGGAGTATATTCTTTGCTGTGGAGAAAACCCTTTCTGAAGGTGCAGTGGAGGCAGGATAGCTAGATATTTCTTTGCCAGTTTGGCAACTTGAGGGAAGTAGGATTCATGCTTTCTCCATGCACCAATCCATCGGATCATCTATTCCGAAGTTAATTTCTGCCTCCTTATTATATGTGATCACGAGTACTTCGAACTGATTACTTCACCAAGACATTATTCATCTTTATGTCCAAACAAAATATCAAATTCCTCCTCTTGTTGAGTAACTGCTGCTTTCTTTGCTGGAGGCTCATCAGCCTCATCTTCTTCATTCTCCTCTGCAATGTTCATCATTTCAGTGTGCAATTGGTTAATAATGGTTTGCCTATTAGTGCGGTTTAGCCAAGACAAACTTTGATGTCCTGGATGAGTACTATCTCCCATTCCAAATAGGAGGTCAGCTGCCTCCTAAAAGTTTCAACTTAACATTTGTCTTCCCCCCCCCCCCCCCCCCCCCCCCCCCCCCCCCCACTAATGTTTTTCTCAATGATGGGTTGTGTGACTTGTTATTCCTTAAAAACAGCATGTACACACCATGTTACCCCACAGGCACACCAGCACAGTTTATAGCCAGCCAACCACCTAACCTACACACCGTAAGACCAACATGAATTTAATTCACACACACACATGCACACACACACACTCACAAACACACACACTCACACACACACACACCAATAGCTCTAACTATCACACACTAGAACAGTGAACATAACAGTGAACACTACCACCAGCACACAGTCCCACACACTGGGTTGCTTTGATACAAACCTTACATGTAGAGGGGGAATTAAAAAATTTGTGGCTAAGGCAACTCTGGAGGGTTGTATCACTTATTGCCAAGGTAGGGCAAATATACCACATGCACCCCATACACCAACTCATATGTACACCAAAGGCATGCACTGCATGTAACAACAAGATATCATTTATCACATATGCAGTTCCATTCATACATGTACCCATAATTCTGCCTTACATGTGGTGTGTTCTTAGCCTATACCCCTACATGTATATCATAGGTCATCTGCCCAACATAAAAGGGTAGTGATCAACAGGATAGGCTAAGAACATTAACAGTTTCTTTTTCCTACTCTACATGAAATGCTCCCCAGGTGGCCATATGGTTAATGTGATACAGCCAGCATGACAAAAAGCTTCAGCAACAACTCAAATAGAAGGGACATTGCAGGATTTGTGTGGTCATCACAAGGCTCTGTGAATTCATGTGATGCATGTGTGACGAGATAGCGTGGCAGCAACTTAATAGCAGCAGGTTTACAAGTATAGAACTGAAAGAAAATATACACTATATATGCACAAGCAGTCTGTCACCTGATTCCATGGATTCAATGCGCAAGCGCGTACTCTTTACACAGCTCCCTCCTTTTCAATTAATGAGCGATGAAAGGCCCATAGAAGTCTGTCTGTTTCCGTACACGGTTTGGATACCTCTTTGGAACCGGTACCATTCTCCTGTGGTCCTCTGGCACGGGTACAGGCTCTGGAATTTCTGCGTGCCTTATCCCCGGCTCAGGTTCGGGTAGGTCAATTTCTGGAGGCGGGGCTGCCAAATCATCGTCATCATCCAGAAGCTGCAATCTTCTGCTTGTCTGTTGTTCCTCCACTTGATGGGCTGCCTCCCCACCATCATCTTTGCTGTCACGCTGTACCGTGCTATCGGCTTCTTGGTACAGCCTGATCTTCGCTGGGCAAGGTTTAAGCCTATCAAAAAGCACTATTTGCGTTTTTGTGCCCCGTATTCCCTTGATCATATAAGTGCTGTTGCCGATCCGCTCTATCACCTTGAATGGCCCCTTCCAGGGGCAATGTAACTTCCGAGACAACCCTCGAGGCACAGCAGGAGAATCGCCTTGATTGAAGGGTGCCCCGTGAACCTTTTCATCGTATATAGCCTTCTGTCGTTTGTGTTCGGTAACACATCTGTCTCTCACTAGTTGATAAGAACTTTGTAGGTCTTAAGCTTCTTTCAACCTCTGCACATACTCTAGGACTAGAACTTCCTCAATTTTGCTGCTACCATACATCAGATCAACTGGAAGCTTCACCTGTCGACGAAACATCAGAAAGAATGGACTAAACCCTGTCGATGCGTGAACGCTTGAATTATACGCCAGGCAAACCCTGCGTATATTTTGCTCCCAATTAGAAGGATGCTTTCCCACTGTTGTTGATAACATGTCCAGCAGAGTTCGATTAAATCGTTCCACCATCCCGTTGCCCTGTGGGTGGTACGGCGTAGTGTGCGGGTCTTCTTTACCCCAAGAATATTGCATATCTCCTTCACCATGCAGTGCAGATTCAAATTGCCCGCCTCGATCGCTATGCAACTGCTCTGGTGGTGAAAATCGGCAAAACATCTCATCCACGAGCTTCCTGGCTACAGTCATTGCTTCTTGGTTGGGTATACCATATAGGCTTCCACCCATCTGGTGAAGTAATCTACTGCCACCAAGACGTACTTACTTCCCTGATCTGTTTCAGGAAGAGGGCCCATTCATTAAGTCCACACAAACTATTTGTAATGGATATCCAGCCTGGATTGTTTGTAGACCCGCCCTCCGCTTCGGAGCAGCTGATTTCCGTGTGCAACATATATATAGCGCAGGTTGCACAATAATCTTTGACCGCATCGGTACATCCCGGCCAATAGAAGCGCTCCTTTAACTGTTGCAGCATCTTTTCTTCGCCCAGGTGAGCAGACGTAGCCCCCTCATGAAAACTCCGCAAGACGTCTGCCTGAAATTCAGTCGGCAGCACAAGCTGAAGGTCGGTTTCTTTTCCGCCAATTAAGTCTCCTTCTCCACAGAATACCATTTTTAATGCGAAGAGATTCCCATTGTTGTAGTAGCAGGCGACTCTCTCGACTCCAAGACTTCGTTACATCCAGAGGGGGTTGGTGCACCGCAAGGTACACTGGCTGGATCTGGTCGTCATCAAGCTGATGATGACCCATGTTTTCAGGATCTTGTGATATAGGTAGGGGAACGAGAATCCCTACAGTTTGCTCATCCTCCGAAGGCACCTCGTCCTTATTATGGTTGCTCCTCCCACACTGTCTACAAGGTATGCGTGACAACGCGTCCGCATTGCTGTGCAAAGTACCCCCGGCGATGAACTATCGTGAAGTTGAACTCTTCTAGTTTCTCCAGCCAGCGGGGCCAGCTGACCTTCAGGCCCTTTAAAATTCCGCACCCAGACCAGCGAATTGTGGTCAGTTGCACCCAGACCAGCGAATTGTGGTCAGTTATGAGAGTAAACTCCCATCCCAGCAAGTAGTATCGGAAGTGGTGAACAAATTCCACGACTGCCAATAAACTCCTTCCGAGTCACGCAATATCGCCTCTCAGGTCGGCTCAATGAGCGACTGGCATACGCAGTAACCACTTCAGAACCATCATCCTTCACCTGCGACAGAACAGCTTCAATGCCAGTATCACTGGCGTCCGTGTCCAGCACGAATCTCCTATTATAGTCTGCATGGGTAGGAAAGGACAGGGGAAGAGACCAAACATGCACGCAATTTATCAAAGGCATGCTGACACTCTATGGTCCATTCAAAATTGCTATTCTTCTCAGTGAGACGCTGAAGTGGTCCAGCAATGGCTGCAAAATTCTTCACGAATCGTCTGTATTAGTTCGCGAGTCCTAGAAATTGCTGCACCTCTCGTCGTGCATGACTGTGGGGTGGGCCATTTTGCAACTGCCGCCGTTTTGCTCGGGTCAGTGGTGATTCCCTCGGCTGACACAATATGTCCAAGAAAGGCAACACGTTTCTGGCAGAGACGGCACTTTCCTGGTTTCAGCTTCAGCCCCGCCCCCCGGAGCCTTGCAAGAAGGCCACCAATTTTGGACAGGTGGTCTGCAAAGGATGTCCCTACTACCATAATATCGTCGAAGTACACAAGGCTTGTAGACCATTTCAGACCACTCAGAACTCGGTCCATTAGCCGCTGGAAAGTGGCGGGTGCGTTACATAGCCCGACAGGCATTACACGAAATTGGAATAACCCTTCCGGTGTGGTGAACGGCCGTCTTGGGTTGGTCGTTCTCAGCAACTTCCACCTGCCAGTAGCCACTAGCAAGATCCAGCGTCGAGAAGTATTTCGACCCGACAAAAGTGTCCAGTGTATCGTCCACTCGCGGTAGCGGGTACGCGCCCTTCCGTGTGACTTCATTCACCTTCCTGTAGTCGATACAAAATCTGATCGACCCATCCTTCTTTGCGAGGACCACAGGTGAGGACCACGGGCTGTCCGAATGCTGAATGGCTCCTTGGTCTAGCATTTCTTGAATGAGTCGTTTCACTTCATCCCTGCGAGCCTGTGGAATGCGGCGAGGAAGGAGGTGGACTGGCTGAGCATCGCCAGTGTTGATATTATGCTTCGTCACTGCGGTTCGACCCAGTTCACCGCTGCTGAGAGAGAACACATCAGAAAATTCCATCAAAAATGCATACAGCTGCTCCTTTTCAGCGCCACTGGTGTAGTTCCCAGATTCACACACCATCTTCCACAAGGTTGTCTGGTCTTCCTGCGATAATTTAGACTTCGTACTAATTGCTGAGACATTGACAGCCAAATGCACTCCTTTAAATAAGAACGACCTCTTCATCGCGTGGGTTAAGTACACGTACGGGAACCAGGCCATTTCTGTTGGGACATACCAACCCTCTAGCAACAATCACTCCGAGCCGACTGGAAACATCCCTCTCAACGAACCATGTACCCCCGGTAGCTCCACTTGTCTGCTTCACCATCAGCTCCATTTCACTGCCTGGCAACACCACAATTTTCTCCGCAGTCAACAGCCCGACAGTCTCCCCGAGGGCAGCTGCAGTGTGAGAGCTAGGGCGGCACTGGATCTGCACAGATGGACCGTCACGTGGAAAAGCCAGGAGCTTTCTATTGCAGTCGATCAGACATTTATGCTCTTCCACGAAATCCAGACCAAGGATGGCTTCGTGAACGGTGAGGTCACTGGTAACAATGAGCAACACATCCAATGGCACCTTCCAGCCTTCCAGAAACACCTGAGATTTCCCGAAGCTCCTCACAGACAATGGGGAACCGTTGACACCAACCAGTCTCTTGCCCTTCCACTCTTGGAGCCGCGGTCCCCCTGGTGATTCTTTGGAGATCCGGTTCCAGACATCTTCACGTATCAGCGACACGGCGGCTCCAGTATCTGAAACAAATTCAATAGGAACAGACAAAATTACACCCTTAATACAATAGCTACTTCCATATGACACAGACAGGGTAGGTACAATGACAGGACTTTCTTTGGCCTTTAGGCGTTGTCCCTCGAGTGGTTGGCCTTTACCACCGACGGGCTGGAGTTTCCCGACTGCTGTTCGACTCCACGACTCCGGCAAAAACGCGCTATGTGTCCCTTTCTACGACAGGTCCAGCATGTCATTGCGGTAGCCCACTTCTTCCTCTGCTCCGCGTCCACGCTCTGTCTCGGGCTTCCCTTAACTTCTCGCTGTCATGCGCAGCTCCAAATGGTGCAGCCTTTCATTCAGTGCCTTCAAGGTTTCATTCAGCGAGTCGTCTCCTCCACGGGAAGTATCTGCACGAGGTGTAATCACAGCCAGAGCTGCAGCGTTACATTCCTGCACGCTGTCTGGTAGGGGAACTGTAGCGCTAACCCGTGGGACATCAGCAGTTGTGAGATATGACTCCAGCTCTATCGTCGCAATAACAGCATCCTCGACTGTCTTTGGGCCCTTTTGCTTTACCCCGAATGCGACTTGAGGGTTTCCTATTTCTGTCAGGAACTGGTTCAAGGCGAGGCGCTATCTTGCTTTGTCTTCTAAGTCTCCGTAGGCCTTGTCCGCAAGCACCTTCAAGGCATCACCAAACGATGCCCAGTCCTCGTCTTTTCGCCTCTTTCTCGAATGAAGTTCCGCTACGTACAGCTCACGCTTGCTGTCAGGGTTGAAACGCTTGTTAAGCCGGGGCTACCATAGACTCACTAAATTTCTCCCTGACAGCTCCCGGGTACCTCATGAAGGCGGTTTGGGCCTTTCCCGTCAGTCGCACACGCAGCCATTTCAATTTGTCGTCATCACTCTCTCATTTGTTGACGATAGCTACGTTTTCGAAGTGTGCCGCCCACTCTGGCCAGCTCGCTGTCACACCGTCGTACGGTTCAGGCAGCACCAGCAGCGGTCGCTGAGCCCTGTCGTCTAGCCGACTACGCCAATGTGACGAGATAGCGTGGCAGCAACTTAATAGCAGCAGGTTTACAAGTATAGAACTGACTAACACTGAAGAAAATATAGACTATATATGCACAAGCAGTCTGTCACCTGATTCCATGGATTCAATGCGCAAGCGCGTACTCTTTACACATGCATGTAGATTTGTGGTGTGCTTGGCATTTGTATTTGGTGATGTATGATCTGTGCATGTGAATGTGGATAGTTGCAGGAGGTGCTGGTGTGGAACGTTGGAAAATGGTGGACTTGCTGAAAGCAGACAGGAGGCTTGGTCCTTTAGATAAGAACTACTTATATAGGTAGTTGTGGGTGATTATGATTGTAAACTTTTCCTTCCACTTTATAAAATTGATTATGTAAACTTTTGATTATGTAAACTTTTCCTTCCACTTTATAAAAACTTCACCTGTTGAGTACAGATGCACTGTGCAAAAAACCTAGTATACGCTAGCGTATATTTTTGCGTATATTTCGCGTATACCATCAATATACCAAGGGTAGTGTATATTTCGAATATCCACCTGGTATATTTCAAGAATCCCTAGGTGACAATTATTCATTGTGCGTATTCTCGAAATATCACGTATACGCACACCGCAATGAATTATGCAACGCATTCAAATCTAAATAACTTACATTGAATAATTTGAACCGCAGTATGCCTGCTATGTGAATTCGAACGTAGAGCATTATGGACGTTTACCACTTGAACTATAAGCGTCGGTACGTATGTAAGATATTAATGATGCATGGCATGGCTTAACAGGTGGGTAAGATAAGTGAGGAGGACAGGAATGGGGGTGTGTATGCCAGGGTTATGTGTTATCGCATGTGTCACTGTTGACCAGTGGGTACTTTAGGCAACACTAGAGTACTAATTAAAAAACCGCAGTGTAAAAAGGGTTGTTATACTCGCCTGTATATCCGCCTGTATATCATTGTTATACAAGTAACTGTTATACACATTGTGTATAACTGTATACATGTGATGCTAATTTTATACCGCATCATAGCGAGGGCGTAATTCGTTGTTAATTGAGCTATTGGCCATTAATAATGGGCCATTAAATTTAAATTTAAAAAGAAAGATGGCTATACGTGTTCCGAAGTGTCAAATAAAGAAATCGCGGAAGGAAAGCGTATATCTGGTTGGTCGGAGTTCTGGCTAAAATGTATGTATACACATACTAGCTTAGTTTATGAATTACGCACATTTGAATTTGATTCGTCTACCGGTACTTGTATACAGTTTCAGTGATGATATGTGTGAAGCCAAAAAGCCCCAAGTTGTGTAGACGTCGCGTTGGATGGAGTGACCACTGAAAGGTAAGCCAATGTAGTTTTGTAATATTTCTGGGTTGTACCATGTATATAAATAATTTATGGTTGTCATACATACTATTATAATCAATTTTTAAAAGTCACCTTTTGAAATGGGCTGATTGTAACTGTGGCAACCAGCTCAGTATACACGCCCAGGGTCAGGCTACATGCTGCATATGTGTGTGATTGTGTGTGTGTTGTGTGTGTGTGTGTGTGTGTGTATACATGTGTATGTAATAGTAACATGTATGATATGTGTGTGCATTTGGTACATGTGTGTGCGTGTGTGTTTGTTGTGTGCATGTATGCGCATACATGTGTATGTGAGCATGTATATGTGTACACGTTCAACGTGTGTATATTCACTGATTCAATGTTCCTGTTACATTGGTCATGATGTAATCTGTGCATCAAGCATGCAGGATCAGTGCTCTGGGTACATTGCATGTATATGTGTGTTCTGAGTTATTGGTGAGACAAGCGTATGCCGTTTGACAGTCTGATGCACATGAACAATGGCCTCCTTGATAATAATGTGCTCACCTCATGCTGTCATGTGCTCACCTCATGCTGTCATCATGTGCTCTCCTCATGCTGTCATCATGTGCTCACCTCATGCTGTCGTCATGTGCTCACCTCATGCTGTCATGTGCTCACCTCATGCTGACATCATGTGCTCACCTCATGCTGTCATCATGTGCTAACCTCATGCTGTCATGTGCTCACCTCATACTGTCATTATGTGCTAACCTCATGCTGTCATGTGCTCACCTCATACTGTCATTATGTGCTAACCTCATGCTGTCATGTGCTCACCTCATACTGTCATCATGTGCTCACCTCATGCTGTCATGATCTCACCGCATACTGTCATCATGTGCTAACCTCATGCTGTCATGTGCTCACCTCGTACTGTCATCATGTGCTCACCTCATGCTGTCATCATGTGCTATCCTCATGCTGTCATCATGTGCTAACCTCATGCTGCCATCATGTGCTCACCTCATGCTGACATGTGCTACCCTCATGTTGTCATCATGTGCTAACCTCATGCTGTCATGTGCTCACCTCATACTGTCATCATGTGCTAACCTCATGCTGTCATCATGTGCTAACCTCATGCTGTCATCATGTGCTCACCTCATGCTGTCATGTGCTCACCTCATGCTGTCATCATGTGCTAACCTCATGCTGTCATCATGTGCTCACCTCATGTTGTTATCATGTGCTCACCTCATGCTGACATGTGCTACCCTCATGTTGTCATCATGTGCTAACCTCATGCTGTCATGTGCTCACCTCATACTGTCATCATGTGCTAACCTCATGCTGTCATCATGTGCTAACCTCATGCTGTCATCATGTGCTCACCTCATGCTGTCATGTGCTCACCTCATGCTGTCGTCATGTGCTCACCTCATGTTGTTATCATGTGCTAACCTCATGCTGTCATGTGCTCACCTCATACTGTCATGTGCTCACCTCATACTGTCATGTGTTCACCTCATACTGTCATCAGGTGCCTGATGAAGATGGTTTGGTATTTAATGCTAGCATTCCTACTTACCCTAATCACCTAATAATGTCTACTAAACCACATCACATGATCTTAACACTCACCTTGCATGCACACACATGCGCACACACATACACACATACACACATACACACACATACACATTCTTGAAGAAGTTGCCAAGGGGTAATACACTCACACAGTTGGTGGGATGGCTGCTTTGCCACACCCCATGATGAGGCTACCATGATGCATGTAGCCACAGTCTTGATAACTGGGGCACTCCTGCCAAAGGGGAGGGTTGGTGGACTAACTGTGGGCTGTTAGCACTGAAGTTTGATTGCTTTGGTGTCACTCTGAAGTTTTTATAGTTCACTGTGTGATGTTTAGTCAGTGCCAAATAGACCCAGGCAGCAATATGTTTTGGTGCCTAGCTGTGTAGGGCTTTCATTGTTCTGTGAACATTCTTACATGTAGTGGTTGTATTGAAGGACCTTTTGGGAGGATATTGGCATGTGTGCAGCTACATACATAGGGTACGCATGTGTGTGTATCTGTCTGCATGTCACTAGGAGAAGAAAGCACAATTCTGTCAAGATGTGTGTATGCATGTGTCTGCATTTTATACCAGTATGTGCATGTGCATCCACATATGTTTACAATTGTCTGTACGTGCTTATATCTGTGTGAGTAGGTGAAGATGCTTAGAATGTGGTTTGAAAGAGGCGAATGTGATTTTGGAGCATTCAGAATGAAAATGTTTAGCTAGAGGCTTGGCACTTGGAGGTGGCACCAGTATTACTGCCATTTAGTAGCTGAGTGCACTAAGAATCTATCCTTCTCAATAGTCTTCATCCAAATTGTATGTATGGTATGTTTGCATGGTGTGATATCTTTAAATGATATATTTTCACTCTGATAGGATCAAGCCTTACATCAATTGAATGAATCAAATAAAGTGGCAGTCCCTGGTGTGCATCTAATAGAGTCATGTTCGTAGGTGTGCATCAAATAGAATCATGTTAGTGGCCAGACCAGGTATTGTAATACAGTCTTGTGTACATCAAATAAGTCATTTCTAAGTTGCTTTTGAAACCCCACTCTGAGCAGAACAAATACAGTGTGTACGAGGCTTCTTGTCAAATGAATGTAACGCGCATGCGTAGACTCTTCAAAGCCGCATGCATATATGGCGTCATCGTCGGGAAATCTACTGCAACTATAACCGTACGTTCCTATCATCCAGAAGAAATATCTTAGGTGGGTCTTCAAGTAAATTGAGGGACTAGTGGCTAATTCCCAAGTCTCTCCTCTAACAGGTCCCCGAGAAACGATGAAGTCATGTCGTCACAGCAGAACCTACATGTACATGTATATCGATACTAGTACGATGATGACGAAGAAGACCGCGCCAAACCCTAGGTCCTAGGCAGCATGGCGATGCTGTTTGCACGGTCCGTTACACTACTGCAGGAGGTTGCGAAACTACAGATCCAAAACTGTCTCAAAGCGATGCTGTAAGACCAACTCGAGGGAAAAGGACATCACTTTCTGTACAGGTACAGTAACGTTATATCGGCTTTTTTTTTTCCTACTGAGGAGAATCCAGCTGGAAGTCTCGAAGCGTAAGCAGTGATCATCATCACCTTTTTTTTCTCGATCAAATTTAGAGACGTCATAAAAACTAGCAAAGGCAGAGCGGGTAAGAGATTGCGTTTTCATTCACACTTGCTGTTTATCAGTGTCTGTTGTCAGAATTGACAAATTATACGAAGAGCGGAGATAGAGAAGTAGCGGATTGCTTTGGAGTATAAGGTAATGGCTTCGTTTGTTTTAACCCTGTATATTCCCTGCAGCTAGACAAGGAAACTTCAGATTCAGCTGAGCTTGTCAAGCAATCCCGCCGTCAGTGTAGGCCTCTGTTTGCATTTGTATCGTATGGATGCTCTATTTTGCTGTAGCTATATGGACTATGGTGACAGTACAGGGAAGCAGTTTGAAGCCTACGCTCAACTACTGCCGCGCGTTTCGTTAGAAGAGGTTGCAATGGATTTCTGAGCAACTCGTGGCAACGGCGGGTTGGAGGGCCACTACTGGAGTATCTCCTTCCTGGATGGTTGGAGAGCTTGAACGTTGTCTATTGATTGTATTGCTTTATTTAATATTGATAATAATTTTAATACTAATCAAGCCAGTATACAACGAACATAATCGGGTGGCGTACCCAATACAGTATACGGTCAACGTAGGTACAGTGTAGTATCCGGAGACATTAATTAGAGAATCCTCCATAGCGCACGTGATACATTTGAGGATACTCGAAATATACGCAGTGCGAAATTGGTTCTATACGCAAAATATACCAGTGGGATATTTCGCGTATACGCACGCGTATATTCGTGCGTATACTCGAAATATACGCAAAATATACAATAGCGTATATCCTATTTTTTGCACAGTGATGCCTGTACATGTAAATATATAACATCCAGCCTTTTGTTCATATTATTGCCGCTGAGTATCCACATGTGTGAGGGTACTGGTATGTCATCATAGTGTGTAGGTGATGGTCTGTGTACATGTGATGGTGAGTAGGTATGGTGGCCTGGTAGG
The DNA here is from genome assembly GCA_963681505.1 of Eunapius fragilis. Classification (NCBI taxonomy): domain Eukaryota; kingdom Metazoa; phylum Porifera; class Demospongiae; order Spongillida; family Spongillidae; genus Eunapius; species Eunapius fragilis. The sequence goes on along the minus strand of OY811972.1, from coordinate 5,733,134 downwards.
TTACACTTGTCTGATGTGCTTCTAGTGTTTATTGTGTTGTGCTCAAGACATTATGGTACCTCTGTTTTGCTTAAAGCAATGGCGCAATTTAACGTTTTGACCATTAGCAAGAAGACTATGAGGATGATGAGTACTGGTCAGAGGGAATAGACCCCTTTCATATGACGTCAAAAATCACATGAAATTTAACTTCATGATATCATTTGGGGTTTGTTCTATTCATATTCAATGCTGTCCGCCATCTTGGTGCTCATGTTACTATAGAACGACATTTTCGAAGTGTGCCGCCCAATTTACAGTTCTTTATAATTTATGCCTGTTTTGGGCCTCGTAATACTTTCATATTCTTACCATGGAATGATGTCAGTGCCCACTTTAAAAAATAAAACCAAACTCATAATCACTTTCTGTGAACGTACAGTAATAACCAAAACCTTTGTTTTGCCCATACCGTCCTATAGTAACTTAAGCACCAAGATAGAATAATCAATGAATGTCATTGCTCACGCGATGAAAAGGGTCTATTAAAACTACGCGAAGAATATGAAAAGCAACACTGTCAAGATGTCACCCATGCACTAGTACTAGATATGTGTTGGCACATGTAACTAGTACTGTACAACGACGAACGACGATGGGATAACACCATGCAAGTTAGGCTAAAAATAAATGTGGTATATGAGTTAATGTCTATTGTCCTGAAATATGTTCATCCGCGGGGACAGCACCGCGTGTACAGCAAAAATGTTATTACCGATGGTTGAAGGGATCTAGTTACACTGGATGCTACCGATAGGATTACCAACCTTCCGAGGAGGTTGATATCAGTCGTAGTTTGATAAGCACGACGCGGCCTCGAAGCCATGGTGTAAGCAGAGGGGGAGGGGCAGGGGTTTACCGGTCAAACCCGCTTTGCGTATCGCGGGTCTGACCGGTAAACCCCCCTCTTCCAAAATCCTGTATCTGATCCTGTCGTATGATGCATGTATGTTATTTTAAGGTCACCTATTAACCAAATTCAACTCCCTCATCCTTAAGGCCATTGAAACTTTGTTAAAAATAGCCATGTGTAGTCGTCTTTGCAATAACATGTTAACAATCCCAATTAGTGTAACCCAGCCACACTTACATGTGGTCATGCATGCTAAGTCAGTACATTACTTTGGTCATTTAACTTATATCATCTAAAAACAGCTAGGTCTGGGCACGGCTGACTGACGATAAGTGGCACGTGATGATCGTGTTACGCATTGTATGTGTATCTCACTAACCATTCAACGGAAGTGCGATTTGAAGACCCTACGCTCTGATGCATAATTAATGTGGAAATGCGGATATAAGTACCTAAGATGCAAAAATCTACTCATTAAATGCCAAATAGTCCCCACATCGCAAATCCGAAGCACCTAGTCAATATTTGGTTTTGTTCTGCAGTTAGCCGCTGCAGTTTGTGTGGCTCAATGCATTTTCTTCCATGGACATTGACCGAATACCCCCAGGCGCGGACATAGGATGTTAGCAAGGGGGGAGGGGGGGGGGGGGGGTAGCCACACCCGTTTTTGACGAAACCCGTGCCGGGGGGGGGGTTGGAACCCCTAACCCCCCCCCCCCACCTCTCCCAATATGTTGTTGCAACTAGCATTTATTTTGGCTACTATATTGCCCACGCTAACTATCCATCTTAAATTTGTATACTCGGCCATATTGCTTCATAGGTTCAAGTAATGAGGCAGTATGATGCCATGCATGGATGACATGACAAGTACGAATCTGTAACAGATCCTTCAGCACTCCACATGCTACAGAATAGGGTGACTGCATAGTATTACCCTCCGACAGTCTATCGGAATGCTCACCTAAAGCTTGCATAATAGATGACTGATTGTAAAACGTAATTTTTAAAATCGTGACTGTCTATTCTCTCCAGACATCATTACGATGAATAAAACAGTTACTTTCAATACCATCTAGCGAAGTGATCACATGCATCTGCCTTAATGTACCTGCTGAAGTTCTGTCATAACATAAAGGCAGGACTGCTTGCTGACGTGATAATTAAGGCCTCTTACCACCGTCCTGGATCGGCTTTAAGCCCACGGTAATGATATATGGGTACTCCTGAGGGAGATGTCCTTGCAACGCCACTTGTCTTATTATAACCATATATTAGGTGCAAGAGCAATGGGAGAACCGTGCTGCTGAAGTCAGTGATGTAAGGAAGAACTTTGCTGCTACAAGGATTGTGTATAATACCATGCATAGATAAATCTATGATAACATTAACTTTCGCATGAACAAGGTCTGCGCATTAACGTTAAGATGTATGCGTCCGCAGTGATCCTCATTACTGTATGCATTTGCATGTGCAATGATACTCACATGGTGAACTTGAAGAATTCAGTAACATTTGTCCTGTCAGTGACGCACTTGTCTAATGGTCTAGTGTGTATCTTTAATTTAGTATCGATTACAGTATATTTCCCTTTGCAAGCTGACATTAATTCCCTGGTGAGAAACCGAAGTCTGTTAATTGCATGTTATGTAAAACATGTTTACGTAAAAACCCTTGGAGGTAAGTGCAACACTGAAATGTTCAAAACAGCTAAATGGACACACAAGGCCTCATTTGGTCACCAAGCCAAACCGATCCATCTTCACCTTGCCTTCGACGACCGACAGTTTGTACATCTGACTTGGCATTTCCTCGAAGCCTCCTCCGAGCAGCTCCGCATTGAGCCGTAGTTTTGGGATCGGCTGCGAGCCACTCTCGATCTTGATTACTGATAGCGGCTGCATCGTGCGGGGCTTACGCTCGTCTGCGTTGATGAACTGCTTGTACGTAAGAGCTTTCGAGTCCTTCTCGCTCGCAGGGGTGAACGTTCCCTCGAACGTCCATCTGTTTTGCTCGTTATTCAGTTTTGAGATCAGCCACTGAACTTCGGTAATGTCCTGGCTTATTAAGCCGTCCACATCCGTTTTGACTTTATTGATGTCGTCCACGTTCTGGATCTTATGATCCTTGTCTTCTCCCATAAGTTGCTGTACAGTCATCACCGTCATCTCCTCCACCTGTGCTTATCTCGTACCTGCAAATATGAATAAAATTCGTAAAGGGCAAATGCTTATATAGCACTACTGAAGTGCTACAATAATACTCATGACCAGCCCTTTACACCTAAAGGGTTAATGTGTCTCATGAATGTAAGCTATTCATAAGGTGAATTAGGTTTGTGGCACTGCCCAATAGGTATCGGGGTCACGGCAGTTAACGTGTACATATGACGCGACGAACCCGCCTTTTATAATGCGACTAAGTAACCCACGACCAAGCAATGATGATCCAGAGGTTGATAATCCACATTATAGAGAGGAAGATAAATTAAACATGTTGATGTAGTTAATAAATTCATTTGGAATGAAAATTTACCATCACTTGGGCATTATAGAATGATCAAAATGCAACAACACAACAGTTTCTTTTAGACTTCAGTAAAAAAAATTCTGCGGCAAAGAATTAATACAAGAGGTTATGCAATTGAGATTTGTAATCATTAATGAAGAGCTTCAAGCAGAATTTGACACATTTTTTTATCCAGCTCGAATCTTTCTATGTCCCGCTGGTGCTCATAAGCTAAGAGTAATTAAAGGTACTGACCACTTCAATAAACGTGTAGATGAGTCCTGCAATATATCAATGCAGTCAATGCACATGCATGCCATGGGAGAAATTTAGTACCTCCAGATGATCCTTCTCGTTGAATACATGATGCCAGAGACTGAATCAGTGATGTTATAATGATGGAAAAGTTGCTCAAATCACTAGAGGTAGTGATGGATTTACATGCGATTTGATTCAATAATATGCCTACTGATGATGGGCAACAAGGGAAATGCCGATTAATTAGATTATTATTTTAATTAAATTATCATGGATTCAAATTAAAGCCCAAAGGATAGGAATGCAGCTAGCTCCTTTGACCACGTTCAGTGTTAAAGGATATTCTTTTCCGATGCCCAGAACAATATATTTAAAACTAATTATAGGGTCAAAAGATGACCACGAGGATGTGTGTTTGCAAAATGAACACAAGCAATTAAGAAATATCTGAAACGAAAGGAGCTATTTCTTGAATGTGTAGGCAGCTTCTTACCACGTGGGGTCACCATCAGATCGTTGAGACACACATGCACTAGGATGGCAGCATGCAAATTGGGCGAAGAAAAGTCCCTCTAACGGAATTGACTGAAACTATAATTCTATATGACATGAACCATGAAATCTAACTTAGGGAATTACCTTACACATGCATGTACCTATAGGATAGCTATCATATGATAGCGTAACCATAAAGATATCTTTAAAATGTTCATGTATAATATGGACAATGTACGACGTACCGGACCTTCATGCATTGTTTGGTGATGGCCTCGTGGGTGCCTCCGTATGTGCTAACCAAATTACCCCATCACCAATTTCTATACACCTAAAGGGTTAATGATCGATTTGCGTCACATGAATGTGTGTCCTTTGGCAGCTATTCAAAAGGTGAATTAGGTTTACGGCATGCATTCAGCGTATTCCAATAGGTAACGGGGTGACGCATCGCAACCCATAATAATGCCACTTGCTATTTAAGCGAGCTAAGTTTTTTTGCACGGAGATATATTCATTCGTATACGAGCTACGCGGAGGAGATGACGGTGATAACTGTGGAGCAACTTATGAGAGAAGACAAGGATCATAAGATCAAGAACGTGGACGACATCAATAAAGTGAAGACGGACGTGGGTGGTTTGATATGCCAGGACATTACCGAAATTCAGTGGCTCATTTCAAAACTGAATAACGAGCAGAACAGATGGACGTTCGAGGGAACGTTCACGCCAGCGAGCGAGGACAAGAAAGCTACGTACAAGCAGTTTATCAACGCCAACGAGCGCCAAACCCGCACGATGCAGCCGCTATCAGTATTAAAGGTCGAGAGTGGCTCGCAACCGATCCCGAATTTACGGCTCAATGCGGATCTTCTCGGCGGTGGCTTCGAGGAAACGCCAACTCAGTTCAAACTGGCGGTTGTCGAAGGCAAGGTAAAGATGGAGAAGTTTGGCACGGTACCGTCCAAGTGAGGTCTGCTGTTCCATGCAGTTAGCTGTTCCAACATTTCAGTTTTGCACACTCAGTCACACATGCACCAATGCCAATGAGTTATACTTTACATGCATGCTTAAAATATTAATTAATTCTACATCATGCTTATTTTAAAATGCATGCGGACTAATTCTGTTCGTTCGCGACGCGTGCATGGATTATGAAAAGGGTTTTATGGCAATGAACTATAAGGCGAGGGCCCGATAAGTCTCGGGAAGCGCTGGAAGCTTGGAAGCTACCTCTAACGGGGTCAACGGAGACACAGAAGCCATCGCTTTTTTGTTACGTATACATCAAGCTCAGCATATAGCGCTAGTTCAATTCCGGTCCTATAGACCCATGCAATGGACATACGAGCGGATGGATTACGTATAACGGCTACCGACACGTAGCCGTGCATGATAGTCATGCGCAGCTGTGTTCCTTGGGTCTGATTGCATGCAACTTTAATAATATAATACACAAAAATAGAATTGCTTACATAGCAACATAAGGGGTACATAGCAACATATATAAGAGGGGTATGAGGCAACATTGAAGGAGGGGTAGGAGGCTAGGGATTCATAGCAAAATAAGGGGAGGGTACAAGCATCTTAAGGGGGAGGTGCATAGTAACATACTGTAGAGGGGGTCGGAGGGGTGCTCTCCCTCATCAGTGGTCTGGCACAAATCGATCACTGAGTCTCCTCACGCCAAGTGCCAAATCGTCATCTGATTTTACCTTGTGATTCCTCTGCTTTGAATTCTTTTATTTACTGCCTCTGAAAATATGACACGCGTACGCGAAACGATGACACTCGCGACTTAATTAATGATTGTGGGTATTGCGTTTCCGACCCGTTCCTATTATTAATCTATGCTTTGAATGAGCACATGTAATGCCAATATAACTATATAGGCGTCCAATGGTTTTTAGAATAAGCGGAATAAGCTAGCGGTAGCTATATAGTATATAACGTATGCACTATTAGAAACGGAATTCGATCGCTTAACTTACCATTGCATGGATTGCGAAATCAAGTATATATATATATATATATATATATATATATATATATATATATATATATATATATATATATATATAATAATATATATATTTGAGCCGTTTCATTCACTGCATAATAATTTGGATGTACATTGTATTTACTATTAATCAAATGTGAATGTGCTATAGTAAATATGTGGCATCTCAGCCATAGTAAATGAAAGTTTATATTTACTACGGTGTTGATGTCATATATGCCATCTTTACTGACACATTTGCACCACAATTGATTAGTAGTAATTTTATATAGCAAATCCAAATTATTATGTAAGTGTTTGTATACTTATATATAATTTATTTTAATTAATGATTTTTATACGGCACACTACATCCCGTTTTTATTCAATAATTGATTCGATCTTTATTGTAAACATTGTCGATATCCCGTGGATACTCGTAGAATAGAATATAAATGATTAACACAACAGTACAGCATGTGCATGCATGCTAGAATAGCTGATTAAATAATTTTTCATGCACACAATCATTCTAAACATTAGTATGGTTATTTCAGTCATTTATCTCTGCAGTTATGACCCAGCTCCTGGCAACGCTGACATAGCCCTTCAGGATGAGGATCCAAGCCTGTTGGTTCAACTAGATGGTGCTCTAGTTCCCGCAGCTTTTTTGGCAGAACCATTCCATAACATTCCTCACACTGCTGGCCATATCCTTTCCAAGCACTTCCACTGTACCAACGCCTATTGCAGCTGCGACAATAGAACGTTCCAAACATTCGATGGTTGTCATCATCATCCTCCTCCTTCATTTGAAAAAAAAAAACAGGCTTACGATTTATAGATGCATATAAATGTCAGTTGAAATATCATCCTGGATCAAACTTAGCCAGCAACCTTACTGTGGGACTTCTAACCTTATTTATCTTGGGGTTGGCGGTTATTAGTATAATAACGTTTTTTGTCACACATGCAAATCACAAAACATGGCACATGTAAGAAAACATTTCTCTTTGAGAACATTGGTGGCATATAGGATTGGAAGGCAATGGTGGTGTAAAAAGGAAGGAACAAAGACTAATAAGAAGGAGAAATGTAATAGTCCTATACTTCGCATGCAAACATTATGTTCAAACACTATGTCCTACAAATGGGCGAAATATAGGACTTTTACATTTTACCTTCATATTAGACCCTTGTTTTCTTCCTTTTTCACACCACTATTGCCTATATGCCACCAACGTTCTCAAAGAGAATGTTTTCTTACTAGTTTCATCTGTTTTTAAGTTCTTCTTGAGATAAGAGACCATCTGATCCGGATCAGCCTCATAGCTGTTGCGTTCATAGACCTTCGTTTCTTGATCAGACTTATAGCAGCTGGCCTTGTGGATTTCTTTAAAGAGATGGCTATTAATAACCAAAGGATCTTATGCGTAAAGCGTAGGTATGACTTACTGTGTGTCGGTGAATAGCATAGTAAATGTGCATGTATGGCCCGAGTACGACATTTTTGTTTATCATGCCCTATATACCAAATTAGGTACTAACCGCTTTAGTAGCCTAGGGACATTGAATACACGGGTATGGCTAGCTGCTATATTTTTCTCTGCTCGAGGAAAACCGTGCTGCTAAAAGACAGTGATATCAAGAGGACCTAGAGGGGAACCATGCTGCTAAAAGGCAGTGATATCAAAAGGACCTTGAAGAGAACTGTGCTGCTAAAGGAGGGGACCTCGAGGAGTACTGTGCAATAGCAAGAGGACATCGAGGGAAAGGCTACTTTTGACACCTTTATGTAAGGGCTTGCCTGCCTGTGCATGCAACTGTGTATCAATTTAATAGCAGTAGCAAGGGCTGAGGCAGCGATATAAAAAGGATCTCGAGGGGAACTGTGCTGCTAAAAGGCGATATCAAGAGGACCTCGAGGAGAACCGTGCTGCTAAAAAGGCAGTGATATCAAGAGGACCTCAAGGGGAACCATGCTGCTAAAAGGCGGCAATATGAAGAGGACCTCCAGGGGAACCGTGCTGCTAAAAGGCAGAAATACGATGATTGCCATTAAGGCATCTGAAAGGAGTCAGTATTGGCATCCCCCCGCTTTCCGATTGGCTAAACGTGCTGCCGAGAGGACGCAGTACCGCATGGGTCACAGCTACCACCAAAGGTATGTCATGGCATGTTGTACCATTAAAAAGCTACAGGAAGATTTGCATGAAAATCTGTACAAATCGCATGTAAGGGATCTGCACAAAACCACTCACATCACCTATAAAGCATGCATGCTCCTTTCTCCAAAGTGACCGGTCTAAAATGGCTTCCTTATCTGATGTACAAAGGGCTACTTTGACACCTTCATGTAAGGGCTTGCCTGCCTGTGCATGCAACTGTATAACAATTTCAGTAGACCCTGCTCGCATTGATCCAAACATAGAAAGAAAATCAGTAAATCAGTGCATATTTACTGATGAGATGGAAATCATTTTGATGTGGTAACCTTGCAATTGCCATAGAGATCACTATGTCCATTTTTGGATACCATTTGAAGCCACATATTGCATACATGATAATGATGACCTTTGTGACCTAAATTGGGGCAAATGCGGCTCAATGTCGAAAGTAGATGACAATGAGTGAGCGGGGGCTCATGATACCCCCACCTTTGAGTGGATAATTCGTACATCTCTGCAAACCAACAGAGATATATGGGGACTGCTCTGTTTACTTGGAGGACATCATTTGAGGGGAGGTCAGGGCGGATTTAGGGGATCAGGGGGATCCGGACCCCCCCCCCCCCCCCCCCCCCTTTCCTATGACGTAAGGCATACCGTAAAATTTGCGCGCGCTGCGAAGCGAGTAACCGTACGTTAACTTCATTTTCATACCTCCCCCCCACCCCGTTCCTTTTATAATTTTATTCCTGCATCCGACTCTGAAATCCTTTATATCCTAATACCAACAACTTTTTCGTTAAGAGAATGCTTATATGTTCTTGTGTACATGTTGTGCACGTTGTAAATGTGTGACACACACACAAAGTAAACACACACACACACACACACACACACACACACACACACACACACACACACACACGCACACGCACGCACGTGTCCAGGGCTGCCGCAAAATATATCGCGATATGTAGAAGTCTATGATATCGCGGTATATCGCGATATACCGCGATATAGACTTATACAATGTACATGTCGCGATATATATCGCGACAGCCCTGGTCATGGTGCATATAGTTCATACAATGCAAACTCACCGAGGTCTCTTCCTCGTTGGTTGGATAGACCGTGTTCCTGCAACTTCTGCAAATGATTCCGTCATTATCCCAAAAGAACTCCCAGCTATTGCCACATTCGCAGTCGTAATTTGCCTGTTTCGGTGTCACGCTTTCTCCGCACTCCTTGCACGTTACCTCGCCATCATGATTGCGTTTTCGGGCCTTACTCCATTCACTGCCGCAAGAGCACTCATACAACAGTCGCCGCGAGGCCATCTTTTTCAGGGGCGGTGGAAGCTTACGGATTCTCGGTAAGGATAGGGGTAGTCCAAACATGAATAATCACTGATTATTCATGTGGACCCCCAGAATTACTTTGAATAGGGAGAGGGTGCGGTGCGGAAGCATTTAGGGGTCCCGCACTTGCATGTTGGACCGCGTATTGATAATGATTAGAGCACTAGCATGTATGTCAGACGGGATTTCATCCCGCAGTGTGTATCTTTTAACCCAATATACTGTTGCCACTGTTTTAAATTCACAGAGAAGTGATGATGATGAAGGCATATCAATCTGCCAAACCATTAATAATTTAGTAACCTGATTTAGCTTAGTGTGCTTTATCACTATACTAATGGTAGGCAATAAATAATATCCTTCCCAAATCTGTTTTCTGGGGTGAATCTGCCCGTCCGTTCTTGAATTAAGTGATCCAGAAAAATGGAACAACCACATTACTTTTTCAGGTATTAATGCATGCGTTGTGTTCGAACCATAATCCACACCTCTCATTATGAATGCTTCTTTTTGTGCGAGCTTTATCCTTTCTTCGTAGACATCAATCAAAGATTATATAAACGTTTATATAAACGTCTATTATATAAACGTTATGAAAATCGCAATCGCTGTATTGCGTTTCTTTTAAAAGCGCACCCTACTTTTACACCATAAGTCTGGGCACGAGATTCATTGTCGTAGTGAAGGGGGGGTGTAAGCTCAAGCTAATCAGGTGGATGCCAGACAAATTCCCATGAAAGTCAGAGAATAATGTCCCCATCATATTATACATGTAGCTCGTATAGTGTTAATGTAATGTTCTCCCCTCTTCTTTCCATTCATCGTTCTTCCAATATGAAATAATTACTTTAGGAACTTGAGACTTCTTTGATGGCTTTACGCATATTATATGTCCATTGTATAGTAGATTGTGATGATCCACATATCATAGTTGTTCAAAATACAGACCATTCATAACGGGTACATTGGATAAAATACTTAATAATATTACATTCCTATTATATTCTGAGATATTTAGAAACTCATTTGATAATTCACTTCCTTTTCTGCAATACATTGCAACTTTTCTATCTTCCTCCTTAAGCTGTTCTTCTTTTGAATCTTATCTTTTTAAAAATTACTTAATGAGATCTATGGCCGACTGAATCTCCACCTTGTCAGGGCTAATGCTACAGCTATCCTCTCTAGGATAGCTCGTGTACTGTAGAGCTGTACTTTGGATTTAATCAGTGTTGTTTCTGTATATTCATGTTATTTTATCTACAATGATAATAATAAAATTTTTAAAAATATTATTGTTTTAAATTTAGTTGCCAAGTCCAGGTTTGGATCCCACTCCACAAAATGCAGTGGGTCAACTACAGGTGTAGGTCCACTTCAAGCCCAGGTTGCCTCCACCACAGCGGGTTCTAGTCAAGGCGACGGTGATGACTCCAATGCCCTCCTCCCATCTTTTGAAAAAGTTTGTAGTCTCCGATGCGCCACAGTCCATCACATCCCCCAAAAAGCAAGACCAGCCTTTGCCCGAGCTCTGTCGGAGACGCTGAGAGCAATTTGCCAGCTCAATACAGAAGAGATGTGGTTAAAGTTATTTATGCTGCCAAAATGTGTGTTGAGGGCTTCTCATCGTGGTGGTAGCCGACACAAGCCATTCTCAATTGAAGAGCTTTGCAGGCAGTGGTCGGATGGTCAGTCGGCTTCCTTATGGCGGTATGCCTCGGAACATGCCAGGAAGGTCAAGGCAGGTAAGGAGCAGCACTCAAAGGAAACAGGGAGGAAAGTTCAGCTAGCAGTTTCGAAGGCTAGGGAAGGGTTGTTAGGAAAGGCATGCAAGGTTTTATCATCGTCAGGGATTGCTCCAAACACGAGGGAAACATGGAACCTGTTAGAGCAAAAGCACCCTAGAGGCCCAGTCCCATCACACCCATCGCACCCGGGAATCGTGTTACCATCAGAGAGTTTCAAGCTGCCCCCAGACCTCGATATCAGGTCAGTCCTGTACCAGTTTCCCAGAGATAGTGCTTGTGGTCCCTCTGGGTTGCGAATACAGCACCTGATTGAAGCGGCCGAGGTTCATCTTCCCATTTCCATCTGCTCTTCCCTTAGGGCCATAGTGAACATCGTAGCAGATGGGAGAGCTCCAATTGGGGTAGCCAAGTTTCTAGCAGGAGGCTCACTTACTGCCTTGATGAAGAACGAGGAGGGATCTCCCCTGGACATACGCCCAATTGTAGTTGGTGAGACTTTGAGAAGACTGACTGGGAAGTGTCTTTGCATCATTTCTAGAGCCAAAGCCTCTGAGTTTTTTGATCTTTTTCAGTTGGGTGTGGCTTACCCAGCAGGGCTGAAAAGCTGGTGCATGGTTTTTGTCACTGCATTTCAGAACACTGGGGGGATAGGGAGTTTGTTGCCTGTAAAGTGGATCTAAAGAATGCCTTTAATGAAGTATCGTGGCAGGCCCTGCTAGAAGAGTGTGCGACTCACTTCCCGGAACTGTTTCGGTGGGTTTACTGGTGCTTTGGACAACATCCCACATTGTGGCACCCAATGGGCACACTTGGGTCAGAGCAAGGTGTCCATCAGGGAGATCCTTTGGGCCCTCTCCTGTTTTCTCTGGTTCTACAAAAACTGGTTCAGGCTATTGCGGCGAACAAGGAGTGTTCCAATCTCTTATTCAATAGATGGTACCTGGATGATGGTACCCTGGCAGGTTCTACAGACCCAGTTAAGCGGGCCATCCAACTCATTCAACAGATTGGTCCCCCCATGGGGCTTAGGATCAATACTACCAAATGTGAGCTTATTTCCCAAGGCTCTTTGGAAGGCTTTCCAGTGGACATGATGAGGCAGCATGATCCGAATGTAGAGATTTTAGGGGCTCCTATTGGGGATGTAATATTTTGTGCAAAATTTCTGGCTCAAAAGCGGGCCAAGGCAGTGAGGTAGCTATCCCAGGTGGCAGAGGTGGGTTCAATAGACCCTCAAATTGCACTGCTCCTCTTACGGCAGTGTGCATCATTTTGTAAATTGGTCCATGTACATGTAGCACGCTCCACTCCTTCTCTGGTGTCAGAAGGACTAGCATTATTTGATGGGGAGGTTCGATGTCACTTCTCGGATCATGTAGGAATTGATGCTTCATATGCAGATTGGCAGCAAGTGCAATTGAGCCTTAGTAGGGGTGGTCTAGGCCTCCGTAGGTTGGAGCTGCATTGTTCAGCGGCTTACTTGGCATCTGTGATCAAAACCAGTAATTCAGATCCCCTGGATGAGTTTTCTAGGCAAGCAGTCAGCATTTACAATAGTTTGGTTCCTCAGGCAAGTTCTTTATCAGATAATTCGCTTTTAGAGTCAGGGTCGAGCCAAAAAAAGTTATCTGCTGGAATTGAAAACCTTCACTTTGATCAGTTGTGTGCGACCTCAACTCCAGCCAACCGTGCCCGCTTGTTGTCAGAGTCATCTCGCCATGCTTCCTCTTGGCTTGCGGTGATTCCATCCAGGGGACTCAATCCCTGCATGGAGCCGGAAGAGTTCCAGGTGGCATTGAAATGGTGGCTTGGGATGGACACTTCACCACAGCAACGTTATCCCCACTGCCACGACCATCAGCTAGACCCTCTTGGGCATCATGCAGTAACCTGCAAAGGAGGAGGGGATGCAGTGATACGGCATAATGCCCTGAGGGATGTATTTGCACAATTCTGCCATAGAGCTCGTCTGGGTGGTCAATTGGAGGTAGGTTATGGATCGGGAGGGGATGTTTTTAATAGCCGGCCAGCAGACTTTCTGGTCCCCAACTGGACACTTGGCAAGCCAGCTGCGTTTGACCTAACTGTAGTCTCACCGCTTAACTCCAATACATTGATTGAAGTGGGAGCTACAAATGGGTCTGCAGCGGGTAAGGCCGAAGTGCACAAACACAATGCCAACGACCCTAAGTGCAGGGAGCTGGGGTGGGTCTGCATTCCCTTAGTGGTCGAGTCTTATGGGTGCTGGGGGAAGAAGCACGTAGTTCGTTTTCTCGCCTTGAAGCCCGCCTGGCTTTGCAGTTACAGTGCAGCAAGTCCAAAGCCACAACGACCATATACCAGAGACTTAACCTGACCTTAGTCCATTGTAATGCAAGAGCCATGCTATCCCGTGCAAGGATGTTGCAGTCAGTAGACGAGGGTTAATTGAGACATGTGGGTTAGGGTGGGTGTTCTTTGGGTGTTGTGGGTTATTTTGGTGTGCTGTACACTACTTAGGGGTTTTATTTCGTTGTACATGTAATCTATGTTCAATAATAATATGTGTATTTCATGTATTCTATTGTATCAGTGTATTAAAATTATTATTATTATTATTAAATTGTAATAATTACAAGTAGTTATCCAATAAGCAAGAATACATGAATACATGAATATACAGCAGTAAGGTAATTAAATGCACCCTACTATAGGTACTAGACAGGGACAAAACACCTGGAGAGGATGGCTGTGGCATTGGCTCTAACTAGGTTGAGGTTCAGCCTCCCATATAAGGCAGCTAGGACCTCAGCCTTAGCCCTGTTGGAGCTAGTTGCAAGGCGAGAAGCCAGAAGAGAAAACGACTCCATTGCTTCTGTCCCCCAAGCTCCATATGCCTCAACCACCATGGGGACGCAAACCCACCCTAGCTCCTTGCATTTGGCATCATTTTCTTCATGCTTCCTTTCCTCGGTAGCTCTGGCAGCCTGACCTGCTCCGAATCCCGCTTCAAGTAAAATATTGGAGTTAAGCGGTGACGTCACAGACAAGTCAATGGCTGCTGGCTTACCCAAAGACCAGTTGGGTATTAGGATGTCTGCAGGGCGAGTGTGGCTATGGTCTTTGGAGAGGTTACTTCCTGCCTCCACCTTAACACTCAGGTGGGCCCTGCGACAGGTCTCAGCAAGGGTGTTATGTAGTTTATTGTGGCGGGTTACTACATCTCCACCACGCTTGCAGGTGAGTGCATGATGTCCAAGGGGATCAAGTACTTTCCCAGGACACAGAGGACAAATTGAGCCACATGAGGTGTCTAGGCCCAGCCCCCACTTAATGGACACCTGGAACTCTGAAGGCTGGAGATGAAGGCCTAGCCCCTCGGAGGGAATGACTGACACCTAAGATGCAGCGTGAGGGGAGGAGACGGAGAGAAGGCGTGCTCTATTTGCGGCAGAAGATTGCTCATAGAGTGTATTATTTAATTACAAGTAAATAAAAACATTCTCTAACGAGAGAGTTGTTGGTATATAGGATTGACCAATGGTGATGTAAAAAGCACGGATACAAGAGTGGCAGAAATTTTACTGGAAAATTGAAATACGCCTATATTTAGCTAGGATTGCACTGTTTTTTTGCGAGTGTGCTAAATATAGGCCTATTTCAATTTTCCAGTAAAATGTCTGTCACTCTTGTTTCCGTGCTTTTTACACCCCCATTGGTCAATCCTATGTACCAACAACTCTCTCGTTAGAGAATGTTTTTCTTGTTTCATAAGTTTTTTTCAACCTGTCATAACAGTAATGTAGTCACTAATCATTGTAGGAAGAGCCCCTTTATCTCTTAAATGCAATAACAAATAACTGTAATAATCATAATTATAATTGTATGAATTAGTTGTATTTATAACGATCTGTCCTCGCCCGCACCCTCGTCTCCTGCGGGGACGTCCTCCTCCCCGGCCTCCCCACATGCTGGGTTCTGCCAGGGTGGCAGTGGCCATGCAGGCCAGGGAGGGAGCACAGGCAGCGGTGGTACCGGCGGGAGCGCAGCTGGTGGTGGTGGCGGCGGGGGTATTGCTGGTGGTGGTACCGGCGAGAGTACAGCTGGTGGTAGCGGCGGGGGTATTGCTGCTGGTGGTGGTGGGTACATATCTGCTGCTGGTGGTGGTGGGGGCAGCGCTGCTGGTGGTGGTGGGGGCTGGTGGTGGTGGGGCAGCGGGGCTTCTTTCGCGGGGGGGGGGGGGGTGAAGGGGAGAGGAGACGGAGGATGAATGTCATCCTCTTCCTCCTCCTCTTCATCCTCCGACCCTTCATTATTAAAAAACCCCATAAGGTCTTCAGCTGCCATCTACATGTACGTGACAGAGATAGAGAGTATGATTAAATTTACTCTTCATATACTTAGTGCTTTAGAAACCAATGCCTCTGCCCCAGTCTTACTTACTGCTGCATGGGCAGATCTAGTAACAACCTTTTGAGCTAGTAATGGATGAGACTTACAAAAGGCATCATTTACTTCACTTAGAAGCTCACTATCCCTAAGAATAGCTTTTTCAAGACCATCATTATACTCTATTCGTGCATGAGATTTGGGTTCATACAAGGAGTAGCTATATGGGAGAAGGATATGGTTGCAGTTATTTTTTATTTCACCTATAGTTCTCAGGCCTTGCAACTGCAATTATATTCATACAGTTGCAACATACATTGTACATGTACATGGCTAGACAGATAAGGACGCCTTCAAATAAGGAAGCCTTTTTATACATCAGATTAAAACAATAGTTGAGTCACCATGCATGCTTTACATGTGAAGTGAATGGTTTTGTGCAGATCCGTGCTGTACATAGTCGTGCGGGCCCTACTACCGCGTTTGGTCAGGTAGTAGGGTGACAAGCTCGACCAAACACCGCCCGACTATGATCTACAAATGTTGCATGCATAGCTTTTTAATGTTAATACAACATGCCATAACATACCTTTGGGTGGTAGTGGTAGTTCTGTGACCCCAGCGGTACCGCGTCCTCTCGGAAGCATATTTAACCATCGGACAGCGGGGTCATTCCAATAACGACTCCTTTTAGATGCTATATATGGCTAGTCTCGTACCCAGACCCACGCCACAGCAGTGGATGGATTACATCAGTCTGGAGAATCTCTCGGCAAAATCGTGGCCACTACCGTTGGAATCTGAACGGTACAATCAGATTGCAGGCATGCGCAATTAGTGATTTTAATTGAATTTTTCGCGTGACAGTCATGTTCAAAATGGCATTCGATGAGATTACCTCAGCTGCAATTGAGCTTGGCTTTGAACGCGTCTCTTCTGACCAGCGAGCAGCTCTTGAAGCCTTTATGAACGGCTCTGATGTGTTCGTTTGTCTTCCAACTGGAAGTGGAAAGTCCTTATGCTACTGGGCTCTGCCTACGTTGTTCGACAGACGAGCGGGAAAGACGGATGGGTCAATAGTCATCGTCGTGATGAAGGACCAGATAGAGTCGTTAACGAGGAGGAGTGTTTCAGCAGCGTACGCAGGAGACGCAAAAAGCGATGCCATTCTGCTGGACAGGATTGCAGAGGGCAAATACCTAACTGGGTACGTAACACAGTTGTCACGTGTAGCTATCGTGGTGGGCAGCAATTAGGTCAAGGCCGCTTCACGGGGGCGCCGATTTCCTTTACAATTACAATCACCGCACTTACCATCAAAGAGACGGGAGTAGCTGTGTCAGATCTTACTCGAACACAAGCCATTGCTTCTCCTCCGCCAAATCTAGCTCCCGTTTCAACTTGAAGCATTTATCTACGAGCCGAAAGCATCTCATGCAAAGCACGCGTGCGAAGGTGCATCGTCTATTTCATCACGCACTAGACGCCTCAGCAAGGGTATAATACGTGCACTGTTGAGGTGCTGTGCAATACCCTTCTCTGATTCTTAACCGACTCAAAAACACACACAACGCACAACGAATCCATACTGCATTAATAATTGCCCGCAGCGCGTGACAGTGGTATGACTTAATGTTAATCATAACATTCCACTGGCCACGATTTTGCCGCAGCCCCAATGAGAGGGGGGGGCAGGGGGGGCAAAATCCCCGGGCCCGGGCCTTTAGAGCCACGCCCTTTATTAGTCACTAGGCACGCCCCCTCAGGCCTGGTCGATAATGAATGGCTCATTAGTTTCGGGGCCCAGACCGTTGTAACCAATCAGCGTCTTGGTTTACACTTTCTATTTAACGAGCGGCAAGAATGAGCTACCATCACAAATCAGGCGCCCAGAAAAGAGGGGAAAAGGCAATGCGTGCTGAAGGGGTCAAAGGGCAGAATACGCTAAAACAACATGGGTTTGATGTAAGCGATAACGTTTAAAGATTTAATGAGACTCATTAGGCTAGGGGCCCGAGGAAAAAAATTGCCCCGGGCCCGGACTGGCTCTTGGCGGCCCTGTTTTGCCGAGAGAGAGATTCTCCAGACCCTACTTCCACGTAGTGGTGATGTAATCCTTCCACTGCTGTGGCGTGGGTCTGGGTACGAGACTAATATATGGCAGCTGAATTGTCCTCGTATATCTGCCTGTTAGCAGCGCAGTTTCCCTCGAGGTCCGCTTCATATCGCCGCCTTTTAGCAGCGTTGTTCTCCTCAAGGTCCTCTTCATATCGCCGCCTTTTAGCAGCACGGTTCTCCTCGAGGTCCTCTTCATATCGCCGCCTTTTAGCAGCACGGTTCTCCCTCAAGGTCCTCTTTATATCGCCGCCTTTTAGCAGCACGGTTCTCCTCGAAGTCCTCTTCATATCGCTGCCCTTTAGCAGATCGCTTAGATCCAATATCTGCGTTGTAGCTGTCGCGTACAGAGGCCTTCTTCTTTTCGGGATCGGCCTTGTAGCTGTCGCGTACAGAGGCCTTCTTCTTTTCGGGATCGGCCTTGTAGAGCGCTCGGGCTTTAGCTTTGTTCTCGTCTTGCTTTTGGAGGTATTCCGCTCGTTGCTTAGATCTCTTCTTTTGATTACGCGAAGGCATTTTTAGAAAAACAACTTCACTAGCCAAAGTAACAACTAAACTGCGATAGCAACACCAAATATATTTAGTGCAGGTTAGAGTATTTATACAGTCTACCCTCGATAGTGTCCGCTTCGATACAGTCCATCCGCGATAATGTCCGCTATTTTTCTCTTGCCAACCAACCCTTCGTAAGCTAAGCTTCGCATCGCTACTATCCGTTTGTCCTACGGTCCGCTATTTTGGGGGTTCCCGTAGCCCGGACTATATCGCAGGGGCGGATACAGGAATTCTAAAAGGGGAGGGCCCGACATGAATAAGTAATAAGGGGGAGGGTGCGAGAGGGGGATGTGCCCCCTCCCGCGCGAAGCGCGGAAGCTTTTGGGGATCCGTGACACAGACTGTCTGACGCCTGAAGCTGTTTGTGGCCATGTGCACCTGATATTACGATTAAGGCACGCAATGAGGGTTAACTGTACACGTCACATGGTATAGGCGGATAGGCGGAGGGGGGGGGGGGGGGGGGGTCCGGACCCCCCGGACCCCCCCCCCTGCGTCCGCCCTTGTATCGAGGGTAGACTGTACTGCCTAAAATTATTAATAAAAATCACATTATTAAATAGAACTTGATATGTGTCTATACGACATGTAAGGATAACGTGCCGGTGAATTTCGAAGCGATTGGTACTATTCCCGTCCTTCTTAACCGTTCCTAGCTGGAGTAATACCTTCCTAAAATGAAGAAGACGACGACGACGACGACGACGACGACGACGACGATGGAGAATTATTTTATGACGGACACGAGAAACAGGAAATTGTTAGTTTCTCTATAACCACACCGTTTTATGACACGGTACCAACGTAGAACTGTAGATCGTTGTGCTCTCATTCCACCGCGATAAAGAGATAAGCGATCTGTTGTCCCTCCAGACGCTAGTAAAGTTTTATTAATGACTTCATCAACCCTCAATCAATCCTATATTGAACCTGCTGCCGCAGGTTCAGATTTAAGACAAGATATACAAGACAATATACGAATGGTATTTCATTATTATTATTGTTGTACATACAGGATTATTATGTAACATACTGTCTAACAGGTGTCTTGAAAGGACATTGGACGGGACAGCAGAGCTCGAACATTTGCCCTCACCAGGGTCAAGTTAAGTCTCCCGTACAAACTGGAGGTAGCCTGGGACGTCGAGACGTTGTAGCATGTAGCAAGACGAGAAGCCAATCGTGCCAGGTGCTGCCTAGCTTCTGTACCCCAACACCCATAGCTCTCTACTCTAGTGGGACACACTTCCACCCAAGCTCAGAACATTTCTCATCATTGGCATTATGCTTCTGCTGTTCAGCTGCCAAGGCTGCTGACCCTGCCATCACACTTGCTTCAGTAAAGGTACTTGGGTTAAGCGGCGATGTGACGGTAATATCAAATGCAGCTGGCTTGCCTAACATCCAGTCAGGGACCAGAACATCAGCAGGTCTTATACGACGTTGGTCATGCCCAAGACCACTCCCTGCTTCAACATGGGCACCAATGCAGGCTCGCCTGCAAGTCTCCAGAAACACATTTCGAAGCCTGTTGTGGCGGGAGACTACATCCCCCCTGTACTTGCATGTTAATGCATGATGACCTAAGGGGTCAAGACAGTGTGAGGAACAGAATGGACAGTTGGCATCTCGAGAGGAATCAATACCTAACCATCACTTTATACCAGCTTGAAACTCCGATGGGTCAAGGTGGAGATTGCGCCCAGGAGCTGGAACAACCTGGAGCCATGCAGAAGCATGGGGAGAAGAGGCAGATAGAAGTCATGCTCTATTAGGCAGAGATAGAGATTGGAAGAGCAGCCTGAATTGATGATCTTCAAGTCTGCTGGACAGAACTTTTTGGTGGCCTGGTAATTCCAAAACTGCTTCCATTGAAACAGCATCAGCAACTGGAAAAAGGGAGTTGAGAGTTGTATGGATTGTAACAAGTGGTGATTGGTGTTAGAACCACTGTCCAAAGCTGTGAGGGAAGCAATATAGGCAGCTGAAGAGTGGTGTGATAGGCAACGCAGTCCAAGGCCACCTCTACTTCGGCTAAGTTGGGCCTGTTGCGAAGTGTGGTCTGGGGTGTCTACAGAGGTGCACTCTGTGAAGCACTGGCGAACATCATCATCATACAATCTCAAAGCATCAGCCACTATTGAAGGAGGAGTTGATCTTGACAAGTGCACCAATTTGCAAAAACCACCGCACTGACGCAACAACAGGAGGGCATGCAACTTGAGGGTCTGCTGAGCCAACCTCACTCAATTGGGTCAGTAACTTCAAAGCACTTGCACGTTTTTGTGCCACAATTTTAGCACAGAATATAAGGTCTCCCTCCTATTGGCGCACCAAGGATTTCAGGATGAAGAACATTGGATCTCTTGATTTAAATTGGGAAACTACTGAGATCTCTTCTGCTAAACAACTCACATTTTGTTGAGTTAACAAAGAGGCCCAGTGATGGGCCCAATTCCTGAACGATGGTTATTATTATTATTATTATTATTATTATTAAAACTAATTCAAAGTTACAATAGGAATAAATGCACATATAGAACCATACAGCACACCAACATATTATTATTATTTAATTAAAGTCAGAAGGGATCACAGTCCTAGCCAGTATGGCCCTTGCTATGGCTCTCACCAGGGTGATATTCAACCTTCCAAACATGTCACTGATCACCCTGGCTTTACGAAATGAGGAAGAGCCAAAGGCCAAGCGTGTGGCCAGTAGAGCAAAGGTTCCTCTTGCTTCCTCACCCCAATTGCAGTAAGTTTCTACTGCTAGAGGCACACACTCCCAGCCTAGTTCAGCACATTTAGGGTCATTGGATGTGTGCTTTCTGTTTTCTGCAGCTTCAGCAGCTGCACCCACCCTCCTACTTGCCTCAGCCAAAATAGCAGGAGTAAGAGGAGATGTGACCGTGATGTCAAAGGCCGCCGGCTTGGTCCCTCACTAGCACATCAGCTGGGTGAGCGCGATCCAGTCCTGGAGTGAGGCCACTTCCAGCTTCTAACCTTGCTGCAATGTGGGCTTGGTGGCAAAAGCTCAGAAAGACATCACGCAACCTATTGTGACGTATAAATACATTGCCACCACGCCGGCAGGTAGCTGCATGATGGCCCAGAGGGTCTAATGCCACATCAGGGCAGAGACCACATGAAGAGCCTCTGGAAGTGTCCAAGCCCAACCACCACTTCACTGCTATCTGAAGCTCATTGGGATCTAAATGTAGCCCAAGACCTATAGAAGGCACTACTGAGAGCCAAGAGGCTGCATGGGGTGCAGATGTAGAAAGAAGACGTGCTTTGTCTGCGTCAGTTGCAGCTGCAATTACAAGCCCAAAAGAGTGGTCATCCAGCCTCTGAGACATAATTCTCTGTGGGATCAGGGAAGCTAAAATAGACTCCACAGAGATGCCATCTGAAGGTGAGACCAAACCATTGTACTTGACAATTGACCGCATCAGGTGAGGGTTGTCAGCACTCCCCAGGCCAGAAAAGCCCAGTGATGCAATGTATGCCGCACAGGAATGGTGTGAAATTGAGCGCAGACCAAGGCCACCATAGCTCAAGCCAAGTTGAGCCTGTTTCCAGGCTACATCAGAAATGTCCGTGGCTACACAGTTTGAAAAACACATCCTGACATCACTGTCAAAGGACTCCAGGGAGCTAAAGGCAAGGTGAGGGGGTGTTGTTCGAGCCACATGCACCATTTTGCAGAAGCCACCACACAAACGCACGAGGATAAGAGCTACCTGAGGATCAATACTGGCAACCTCTTCCAATTTAGAAAGCAGCTTTGAGGCAATCTTGCGCCTGGAAGCAATGAACTTTGAGCAAAACAAGAAGTCACCTATGGGGGCCCCAAGTATCTCCAAATGTGGCACCTGAGAACTCTTTATCATCACCGGGAAGGTGTTGCTCAGCTCATTACGACTATACAGCTCACATTTGGCAAGGTTGATAAAAATACCAAAAGGAGGACCCAATTCTTCAATCAAGTGCATCGCTCTAAGTACTGCAGATTTAGGGCCAGCCAGCACCCCATCATCCAGGAACCATGCATTGAAAAGCATCTCAATGCATTCAACATCCACATCGACTGCGGAGATGATTTTTTGGAGCACGAGAGCAAAAAGTAATGGGCCTAGTGGGTCCCCCTGATTCTGAAGACACACAGCCCATCGGATGCCATAGTGCTGAATGTGTACCATAGCACCATAATACCCAAGGTAGGAGTTCAGGGAAGAGAGAAGCGCATTCATCCAGGATGGCTTGCCTTGAGACCAAGTTGAAGGCGTTCCTGATGTCTACCTTGAGCACCACGAAATCCTCATCATCCCAGTGGTCCTCAATGCACTTCCTCAGGCCAAGGATGATCTTCTCTGATCCTGCAGTACATGCTACTCCAAACTGAAGTGGATGGAAAAGCTCAGATGCCTTGTCCTTGATGACAGCACACAGGCATTTCCCCGTCAACCTCCTTAATGTCTCCCCAACTGCGATGGGTCTGATGTCTGGTGGACAACCCGGCTTCACCTTATTTAGTGCAGTCAGGGAGCCCCCAGCCAGGTAGGTAGACACTTGAGAGGGTACGTTACCTGATGCCAGGAGGTTGACAACATCCCGAAGCGCACTGCAAATGGATGTTGGCAAAGGGATAGTGGCAGCATCTAGCAGGTGTTGGATCCTTAAGCCTGAAGGACCTGCAGTATCCTTAGGAAAGGAATGTAAAATAGCAAGTATATTGAAATCCGGACCAATCGTGGCAGGAGTGGATGGTATCAATGGAGCTACAGGAGGTGGGCAACTGGGGTGCTTGGATAATAATAACTGCCATGTGGTATCTGTATTGGGAGCTAGTCCAGACGAGAGAAGTAGATGGCTAGCCTTTCCAAATAGACCGGCCCTGGCCATGGAAACTGCTGATTCAATTCGTCTTTTTTCGTTTCCGTGAGATTCATGTGCCACTGGGATAGCACGTCCTTTGGCAAGGTTCCAAAGTGTGCCAAACTCGTTTTTGGACCACAAGTCACATAAGTAGTTAATCGGTGTCTGTTTGAGGTGTCTTCCTTTGCTCTTTGTTGAAAGGAGTACACATTTTGGTAGTATCATTAGTTTTAGCCATGCGTCTTCTGAGTTGTCATTTACAGCTGATATGAGGGTGCTTGCAAGAATTCTAGCAAAGGCTGGCCTCGATCTGGCCGGGACAAAACGCAGGGTGGGGCAGCAAGGCTGAAAAACCTCTTCGAGAGACGGGAGGCTGTGGCTGGTTGTGGAGGTATCTGACAAGTTGGTGGGAGGGAGTACTACATCTGGAGTGATTGCTCTAGATCTTCAGCGACTGCAATGTGAAACTGTCCTTGTATTGGACACAAGTTGATGGCAGGAAGTGCAGATAGAGAGGTTCTGATCAGTCATCCAAGAGCTAGGGACATCTCCTGGGAAAAGGCCACGTGCATGAAGTGACATGTGTGAATGCCACATGGTAGGAGCTAAGAGAGCTGTGCACCCTGGAACAAGGCATCTCTTCCGTTTAGAGTGGGAGCTTAAAGGATTATGTATCAGAGGGGAATCTGTACTTGGTGGTTCTGGCAGGGACGGGACTGAGGGCTCAGGGGACGCAACTTGACATGGAAGTTCCGAAAACTCTTGCCTTGATGTCGAGGGTGGCTGATGTGGGCCTGGAAACGGTAGATATTGCGATGGGGAGGAAGAAGATGAAGGCGGCGGCTGTAATGCGGACAGCTGTGCGGGAGACAGCGGTGGATTTGCGGACAGCTGCTGTGAATGTGCAGAAGACAGCGGTGGATTTGCGGACAGCTGCTGTGAATGTGCAGAAGACAGCGGTGGATTTGCGGACAGCTGCTGTGAATATAATAATGGGGAGCCTGGAGGAGGCAGACCATCTACGGCCGGGGAAGGCCTCGTTGATAGGAGTGGAATTACTTGTTGTGACGCCTGAGCCGATGAGCATGAAGGCGATAGGATGGGGAGCAGCGGCTGCGACGATGTCTGAGATGCTGTGGGTCTAATCGAAGCGTTAGCACACTTACCTTGCCTTCCTGGGTAGCAGTTGATGCAGACTTTATTGCCTTTAAGCACAGGTGCAACCCTTACAAATCGCTCTCTTGCCATTGCAACTGCAGCAAGGCATATTATTACATGTATTTAAAAAAAAAAATTATTATTATTATTATTATTATTTATTAATATAAATGCATACACAGCTATTGTCGCGGCTGGTAGAAGTGGCTTGCTTTGATCCTCAGGTTGCCCTAATCCTCTTGAGAATGTGTGGAGGGTACTGTAAGCTGGTCCATTTGGCTAGAGCAACACCTCCTAGTCTAGCCTATGACCCTTTGCAACTATTTGATGCAGAAGTTAGAGAGTGCTTTACCCTGTGCACTGCAGTCCCAGTATCCAATTTGACATGGCAGCAGGCTCAGCTCAGTTTAAGCCATGGTGGTTTGGGACTCCGCTCTGTTTCTCACCACTCTTCGGCTGCCTACATTGCCTCTCTTTGTTCTTCTGGTTTTGCTAATAGGGATCACAAACACCTTGCTCACGCGGTTGATAGTTTCAACAATATTATTTCCCCGTCTGAGATGGTTACTGTGGCATCCATATTGGCATCACCCATGCAGCAGAGAGCACTATCCAAGAAGATAGAGGACCATCAATTTTCAGAACTTTATGACGCATCAACACCTGCAGACAAGGCACGTCTTTTATCCGCGTCAGCCCCACATGCTTCATCTTGGCTGTTAGTCACTCCGTCTACCGGACTGGATCTTCATCTTGACCCCAATGAGCTACAGACAGCTTTGAAATGGTGGTTAGGGGTGGACACTGCAAGAGAAACCTCCTGCTCTTTATGTCCAGATACAGCACTTGACTGGCTGGGCAATCACGCCGCCACTTGCAAGCGAGGGGGAGATGTGGTATCTCGTCACAATCGCCTCAGAGATCTCATGCTGGAATTCTGTCGTCGTGCCCACCAGGTAGTGAGGGTTGAGAAAGGCAGTGGTCTTACACCTGATCACAGCCGTACTCGACCAGCTGACATACTTGCTTTGGATTGGGACAGAGGAAGGCATGCAGCCTTTGATGTGACCGTAACATCCCCATTGTCTGTCTCCATTCTCCCTGAGGCAAGCATGTCAGTGGGGGCAGCAGCATGTGAGGCAGAGGTGCGAAAGCACAGAGCCAATGACCCCAAATGCTCTGAGCTGGGATGGGTTTGTATCCCACTTGCTGTAGAGACATATGGCAACTGGGGCAAAGAAGCTCAAGCCACCTTCTCCCGCCTTGCATCCTGCATTGCCACCACCTCTTCTTGCCACAAGAGCCAAGTCTTGGGTGAAATGTATGGCAGACTAAACTTCACCCTCGTCCGCGCCATCTCAAGGGCCATCCTGGGTAGATGCCTACCGATCAGAGACAATATAGAATTATAAAGTGTATTAAGTTGTATTGTACTTGCGCTGTTATCTTGTAGTGATGAATTTCCTATATTATATTACAAGCGTATAAACATGTAAAATACACATTTAATACATATGCTGGTCTGAATAAATGCACCTTAATTATAGTAAAGTCACCTATAACTACAAATCCACACTCCCACCTCAATCTCTCTCCTCCAAATGAACCCATGCACGGGAGAGCAATGCCCTTGCATTAGCTTCACGAGCGAAAGGCTCAGCCTCTGGTACACTATTATTAATAATTATTTTTTTAAATGCATACACAATTATAACAACAATAATACATTACACACTATGAAGTATATCAATAGTTTAAGACAGGACACATCTGGTGAGGATGGCTGTGGCATTGGCTCTCACCAGGTGAAGGTTCAGCCTGCCATAAATGTCACTTAATACTACTGACTTGGGCCTGCAAGTTAAGGTGGCAATCTGAGAGGCCACCTGGGAGAAAGCTTCTGTGGCTTCCTTTCCCCATGCACCATAAGTTGGGAACACACAACCAGCCCAGTTCATCACACTT
Source organism: Eunapius fragilis (assembly GCA_963681505.1). Classification (NCBI taxonomy): domain Eukaryota; kingdom Metazoa; phylum Porifera; class Demospongiae; order Spongillida; family Spongillidae; genus Eunapius; species Eunapius fragilis. Next base: position 5,706,664 of record OY811972.1, on the reverse strand, counting down.
GGCATCATTGGCTTTATGTTTTCTATCTTCAGTGGCTCTGGCAGCTTATTATTATTATTATTATTTTATTTTTATTTTTACGATAATGTAAAATTTTCATTCGAATTTTAATAATACACGTATACGATTGAACTAAATCATACAAAAAAAAACTCTTCATCATCCCCATTCATTGTCCCCATTACTGAAGCTGAATTGCCTCTCTGAATGGCAACAGATAGCCTTTGGGCAAGATATTGGAAAGAGTTTGCTTCTCCTGACACTTGCCTCAACCGATGTTCCAGCTCTTTTATGAAATCGGTTGTTTTTTGGCCATACACTCCTGATGTTTCTATTGCCACAGGAGTGAAGAAAAGGTGTGAGCTAAGGTGTTTGTACTTCTGAGTCTTCTTATCCTCTGCTTGTTGGGCAACTGCTCCAACTTGTTGTGCCGCGATTGTGGAGTAAGAAGGTGCAAACGTATCTGGGCAAGTGGCATCCCACACAAGAAGTTGGCCGCATTTCCATGGAACCATTGTAATTCCATCTGGTCGCTTTCCATCTGAGCGATAGAGACCTGAAGGCTCAAGACGTGATGGAACATGTGCTGCCACTAAAGCTCTGTGTATTATGTCGTTGATAGCTGAATGGCGGTAATGACGACCAGCACTCCTCTTGCAGCTTAAGCCATGTGTTGCAAATTGAGACACTTCAGCTCCACATTGTTGACAGAGATGGTTTCTACACAGTGGTATTCCCAGACGAAGGCCCATGGATATTCTGATGGTAGTGTCATCCATGCGTAGCCCCAGCGATGTAATTGGTAGGGCATTTAGCCATGCTCCGGACTCCTTACAGGTTGCTGCAAGGAGGCGAGCTCTGTTCAACTGATCAGTTGTATTTTTCAATAGTGTGTCTGCCATAGAAGATAGTCGAAGTGAATCCCATGACTTCTGATGATGAGCAGCAACACCATTAGGCGGTAGTTCTTGGCATCCTTGAGACCAGATCGCAAGGGCTTCATCCATGTAACAGAGTTTATTTTTATTGATTATTATTACACGAATGAGAATAAATGCACCTACAGGATTATTATGTAACACACTATCTAACAGGTGTCTTGAAAGGACATTGGGCGGGACAGCAGAGCTCAACTGAATATTTGCCCTCACCAGGGTCAAGTTAAGTCTCCCGTACAGACTGGAGGTAGCCTGGGACTTCGAGATGTTGTAGTGTGTAGGAAGACGATAAGCCAATCGTGCCAAATGCTGCCTAGCTTCTGTACCCCAACACCCATAACTCTCAACAGCTAGTGGGACACACTTCCACCCAAGCTCAGAACATTTCTCATCATTAGCGTTATGCTTCTGCTGTTCAGCTGCCAAGGCTGCTGACCCTGCTGTCACACTCGCTTCAGTAAAAGTACTTGGATTAAGCGGCGATGTGACGGTAATGTCAAATGCAGCTGGCTTGCCTAACATCCAGTCAGGGACCAGAACATCAGCAGGTCATGCATGACGTTGGTCATGCCCAAGACCACTCCCTGCTTCAACATGGGCACCAATGCAGGCTCGCCTGCAAGTCTCCAGAAACACATTTCCAGGCCTGTTGTGGCGGGAGACTACATCACCCCTGTACTTGCATGTTAATGCATGATGACCTAAGGGGTCCAGACAGTGTGAGGAACAGAATGGACAGTTGGCACCTTGAGAGGAATCAATACCTAACCACCATTATTATTATTATTATTATTATTATTATTATTATTTTTTTTATTTTTTTTACATGAATAGAAATAATGCACATTAGCAGTAATAGTTATTACATATCATTAGACTACATATAAACTAAGTATGTACTGTATGTACAGTTCCACTCTAAAGCTACACTCTTTAACCTGGAACGCATCTTCTAGACAGGATTGCCCTAGCTACTGACCTCACTAATGAAGTATTCAACCGCCCATAAATCTCTGTCAGGACCTTTGCCTTGGGGTATAATATTATTATTATTTTTTTAAATTTATTCTATTATTGACAACAGAATACAGTTACAGCAGGATAAAAGGACTAACACAATTACAATATTATAAGGATAACTAACTTACAATAGATGCCGCTAAAAAACCTACAGTTCTTCTAACCTATCCGGACATTTTCTCTCCCCATGATGGCCCTAGCCACTGACCTCACCAGTGACATGTTGAGGTGGCCATAGATGTCACCCAGCATTTTGGGTTTGGGAATGGCCTGGCCGATGGCAAGTAGAGAGGCAAGACGGGAGAAAACACTCTGGACCTCCTTCCCCCAGTTACCGTATGTTTCTACAGCTAGGGGGATACATGTCCACCCCAACTCCTGGCATCTGGTGTCATTGGCCACATGCTTTCTAAGTTCAGCAGCATAGGCTGCTGCTCCCACAGAGGTACTGGCATTGTTGAGGGTTACTGGTGTAAGGGGTGAAGCAACAGTAACGTCAAAGGCCGCAGGCTTTCCTCTGTCCCATCCCTGAACAAGGACATCCGCAGGACGAGAGTTAACATGGTCCCTAGCTAAGCCATACCCATTATTATTATTATTTTTAACAGTTATGGAAATAATTATTAGCCTGTTGTTAAAAGTACAGCTTTTTTAAACAAAAATTTTAGCTTTATACCTAGATAGTCGACTATATATATATTTGACTACTTTACTACTTAACACAGTTACACTGGATAAAAAATAAAATAAATTAATGATATGCATCACTGTCGTCAAAAACAAGGCAATCTTCGCTCGCAAAGGTGCCCAGGACTGAGACAGCATTACCTCGTTGTATGGCTACAGCGAGGCGTTGAAATAAATATGGAAAGGACTTCACTTCCCCCGACACCTTACAAACACGACAAGCAAGATCCTTTAGGAATGAAAGAGTCTGTTTTCCAAACACACCCGATGTTTCTATGACAACTGGAGCAAACAGATACTTATTGGGGTCCATATTTGAGTATTTGTTGGATTTCGATTTCTCAGCTTGGTCAGCCACTGCCCCTGCCTCCTGTGATGCAACTCTGCTATAAGAAGGTGCATAGGTGTCGACACATGTTGCATCCCATACGAGAAGTTTTCCACATTTCCATGGAACCAAGGTAGCACCATCTGGTCTCTTACCATCAGAACGAGAGATTCCACTGGGTTCAAGTCATGATGGGATTCGAGATGCCCCAAAAGCCCTGTGGATGATATCATTCAAAGAACTATGACGGTGATAACGACTTTGACTCTTAACACAACTAAGGCCATGGGTGGCGAAGGCAGTGACCTCATAACCACAGTGATGGCAACTATGTGGTTTACAAAATGCCAAGCCAAGACGGAGGCTGACAGCAATCTGAAAGGTGGAGTCATCCATTCGGAGACCCAATGAAGATAACGGCTGCGCATTAAGCCAAATGCCTGATTCTTCTGAAAAAGCAGTTAGAAGGTGACTTTGGAAGACTCATTCGTTGCTGAGTTCAATAGATTTTCTTTCATGGCTAGGATTGTCGGTATGTCTCATGATTTTTGGTGATAGGAAGTAATACCTTCTGGAGGAGATTGGTTTCAGCTGTTGGACCATAAGGAAGAGCTTCCTGAAAACTGGGTAAATCACTATCACTGAACTGTGGGGTAAGAATTTGATGGACTAGAGTGGAGGAGGCAGCAGCAGAAGCCAGGTAGGCAGAAGGTGCCAGCTGCACAACACTCCTAATTCCAAGACCACCATGTCTTTGTTAGAAAACTGTGTTTCATACATGCACTTTTGTTGACAGTTCCTACTTACTCCCTGTATTCATTATCTAATATTATGTAACCTTTTTGAACTTTCTCTAGCTGCACGTGATTGTTGTTTTTGTACCGGACCTTTTTTATTCCATTGAGAGAGCATTCGATTAAAACGTTATTAGCACGTACGACTTATATAGTGGTTTTTCAACAGGTTATGGGCCCAGGCTTGTTCCATATAGTAGAGCTTTGTTTAAACTGATTAGTGTGACCTGTGAAATGGCGGAGTCAATTAGACTAGCCGCTGTTGTTCCCCTCAACGGAAGAAACTATCCTACTTGGAAGATTCAGTGTCGAATGGCGCTTATGAAAGAAGGCCTGTGGAGTATTGTGAGTGAGGAGGAGACTGAACCTCAGAGTGGAAGGACTGAAATTGCGAAATTTAGATCGAGAAGGGACAAAGCACTAGCAACAATCGTCCTATCAGTAGACATAGCTCTGCTGTATCTCATCGGTAACTCAGAACACCCTGCCGCTGTATGGAAAAAATTGGCTGACCAATTTGAGAAGAAAACATGGGCTACAAGACTGGATCTCCGCCGAAAACTACACTCAATGAGATTGAAGGAGGGAAACTCGGCTCAAGAGCATATAAAGAATATGACGGAACTTTTTGATGCTCTGACTGTTGCAGGTGAGACTGTGTCAGATGAAGATCGTGTGGTTTATGTCTTAGCCAGCTTGCCCGACTCGTATAATGTCTTGGTGACTGCTTTAGAGGCTAATGCTGAAGTACCTAAGATTGAGGTTGTGACTGAACGTATTCTTCATCAAGAGAGAAAGACCAAAGAAAAGGAAACAGACTCAACCAATGAGAATGCAATGCCTTCGCATACAGTGTCTCGCAGGCCCAAGCCGAAGTGTTTTAACTGTGGAAAATTGGGGCACATCCAGCGTTACTGTAGGGCAAAAAGGGAAGATCAAAATTGGATCAAGGAGGATCAGAAGGAGAGAAAGGATTTTCATAAACAAAAGGTGACTGTTTCAGTAGATAATGACTCCGACACAAATGGTGATGACTGTGGACTTGCAAATAGTGCTGATTGTGCATTGCCTGTTATTGATGAGTGGATTATCGACTCGGGAGCTACAACTCACATGTGTTCCAACAAGAAAGCATTTACCACCCTTTACCAGCTAGAAAGTCCAATCAAAGTGACTGTGGGAGATGGACGAGCTCTAACAGCTATTGGAAGAGGCGACGTAGTGCTAAATATGGAGTGCCCTAGTAGTGAGTCGGAATCCTGTACCCTGCATGATGTTCTGTATGTGCCTGAGCTTTCATACAATCTTGTAAGTGTAGCCAAAGTATCTCAAAAGGGCAAGATAGTAAAGTTCACTAGCAATGCATGCTACATTCTAGACAAGAAGCACAAGATGATAGCTAAGGCTCTTAAGGTGGAGAAACTCTACAGGTTCAAGTGTAAGCCTGTTCATGAGCATGCAGGTATTGCAACTAATTCTAAAGAAGACATTTGGCACAAACGATTTGGGCACCTAGGAGTGAGTAGCCTTCAGAGGCTATCACATGACAGGCTAGTTGATGGTTTTGACTATGATGTGTCACAGCAACTAACTTTCTGTGACACTTGCCCTCAAAGGAAGCAGCATCGTACCAAGTTTCCCTCAAGTGACTGGAGAGCAGGTGAACTCTTAGGCTTAGTCCACAGTGATGTGTGTGGGAAAATGAATGAGAAATCTCTTGGTGGGGCTGAGTATTTCTTGTCCTTTATTGACGACAAGACCCGTTATGTGTGGGTCTACTTCTTACGAACCAAGGGTGAGGTTTATGAGAAATTTCTTGAATGGAAAGCCATGGTCGAACTAGCTACTGAAAAAAGGCTGAAGGCTATTCGCACAGACAATGAGGTGAGTACACTTCTAGAAAGTTTCAGGAATACCTTAAGACAGAAGGAGTTCGTCACGAGCTCACGGTTCCAAAGAATCCGGAGCAGAATGGGGTTGCAGAGCGTATCAATCGAACACTCATAGAAACTGCCAGATCAACGCTTATTGACTCTCACTTACCACACTCATTTTGGGCTGAGGCTATATCAACAGCAGCTTATCTGCGTAATATGAGTCCGACTAAAGCAGTTGCCGAGATGACACCGTATGAGGCTTGGACTGGAAAAAGGCCTCAGGTTGATGGGCTTCGAGTGTTTGGATGTCAAGCATTTGTGCACATACCCAAAGATGAAAGAAAGAAGCTAGACTCTAAGTCCAGGAGGTGCATTTTTTTGGGATATGGAGTAACTACAAAGGGATACCGTTTGTACGATCCTATGAAGAAGAAAGTATGTTATAGCAGGGATGTCATTTTCATGGAAGACAAGTATAATCAACTTAAACCTGAAGAAGAAGCAGAGAGACGTGTATACTTAGAGTACAGTGATGAGCCTGATGAAACAGCTGACAACCCAGAATCTCTACATCAGTGTACAATAGATTACAGTGATGAGTCTGATGAAGCAGCTGATAATCCAGAACTTGCTCCCTTACGTCGATCTACACGAAAGCGAAGATCACCTGACTACTATGGTCACCAGTGTAACTGTCGATCACTGAAGAGCCAAAGTGTGCTGAAGACGCTCTGAAAGAGAAGAAATGGCGTGATGCCATGAAAGCAGAGATTAATTCACTCCATCAGCACAATGTCTGGGACCTAGTTGAGTGTTCAAAGGGATGCAAGCCTGTTGGCAGCAAATGGGTTTAGTCAAGACAAATGCTGACGGCTCGACTGAGCGATTCAAAGCCCGTCTAGTAGCGCAAGGGTACACACAGAAAGAGGGACTTGATTATGATGAGACTTTCAGCCCTGTGGTGCGTTCAGAATCAATTCGCTCAGTGATCTCACTTGCATGCAAGGAAGGCTTGAAACTGCACCAGATGGATGTTACCACAGCTTTCCTTAATGGTGAGCTAGATCAAGTGATCTACATGAAGCAGCCAGAAGGTTTTGCTGCAGATGGTCAGGAGCACCTTGTTTGTCGATTGAAGAAGAGTTTGTATGGGCTCAAACAGTCATCAAGATGCTGGAACCAAGTTCTGGATGCACAGCTAAAAGGGATGGGTTTCCAGCAGAGTCAAAGTGATCCTTGTGTTTATACCTCCAAGAAAGATGGTTTGTTTATCATAGCTGTTTATGTTGATGACATCTTGCTGTGTGCAAAATCTGAAAAAACCATTGCACAAGTCAAACAAGATCTTGAAAAATAATTTCAGCTTAAAGATATGGGAGAACTCCACTATTTTCTTGGAATTAATGTCAAGCGGAACTATGAGACAGGAAAAATGTGGATTGGACAACCAGAATATACCAAGGCTGTGCTAAAGAATTTTGGCATGGAGAAGTGCAAACCAGCTAATACCCCAGTCACATCTGGAACGAAACTGCTGAAAGCCACTGATGAATTTAAACGAGTAGATTCTAAACTTTACCAATCAACAGTTGGCTGTCTATTGTATTTGTCTGGATGGAATAGACCAGATATTGCGTACTCAGTCGGCAATGTTGCCAGATTCTGTTCAGATCCCACGGAAGAACACTGGACTGCTGTTAAGCGTATTTTTCGCTATCTGCAAGGAACTGCAAATTATGGACTGGAGTACTCGAAACAGAATGGTGATGGAAATCTAGTTGGATTCTCAAATGCTGATTGGGCTGGTGACCCAAATGATCGAAAATCCACTTCAGGGTACATCTTTGTAATGAATGGGGGTGCGATAAGCTGGAAAAGTAGAAAGCAGACATGTGTCACCCTCTCAACAGCAGAAGCAGAATATGTAGCTCTTGCCAGTGCTGCCCAGGAGACTGCCTGGATAAGACAACTATTGAATGATCTACACCATCAACAGGATGACCCAACAATTCTCTATGAGGACAACCAGGCAGCTGTTGCCATTTCCAAGAACTCTCAATTGCACACCAAAATGAAGCACATAGCCATTCGTTATCATTATGTTCGAGAAAAGGCTCTGGATAAAACTATCGACGTACAGTACTGTCCGACCAACGATATGGTAGCAGATATCCTGACTAAAGGTCTGAAGCTTGACAAATTTCTGAAATTTCGTGAATTATCAGGTATTAAGGACCTGTTTGACTTCAAGTGAGAAGGAGTGTTAGAAAACTGTGTTTCATACATGCACTTTTGTCAACAGTTCCCCTACTTACTCCCTGTATTCATTATCTAATATTATGTAACCTTTTCGAACTCTCTCTAGCTGCACGTGATTGTTGTTTTTGTACCTGACCTTTTGTATTCTATTGAGAGAGCATTCGATCAAAACGTTATTAGCACGTACGACTTATATAGTGGTTTTTCAACATTGTGTGAGGCAGAAAATGAGTGGCCCAAGAGGATCTCCTTGTTGGACCCCCTCTGATGACTGGATGATTTTGTCACTCCAAAACAAGGACGAGGGGGAAGAATATAATTATGAATTATTAGGGCATTGTGTAACAATCAACATTCCTGTGGTCTTTAATTGAATTAAAATTCCCTACAGGCATGTGTACAGTGTATATGTATATTGAATAACCCTCTCATGTCTGTAAGTCACATAATGTTGGAAGGTTTGATGTCTGTCAACCCTTGTGTGGTAATGATCAACTATAAGGTAGTGAAAGAGCTGTGATCAGACCCTAAGGTGCAAATGTACAACCATGATTCCACCTTTAAGAGGGAGGACCTGGGACAGTTGTGGTGATACAGAAGCATTATGGGGGCTGTGCTTACAACTGGTATGTTGAGTGTAATAATTTGCATCACTCTGTAAATTCCTACTACACTACATAAACTCTTAATGCAACACCCCCATAGGTGTGTACATTGTTATTGGAGAGAGGTGCATACATTTAGTTAGATACCTCCATGGCATTAACATTACAACAAGGAGTATGTAGCTGATAAATAATAAATGATGATCTTTGTCAGAAGTGATCATTCAGACAGAGCAGCAGAGAGGGGAGAAGCCTTAAAAATCATGTGCCCCTGTCAGGAGAAAGGTTGGACGTGTGTCCCATTCAGACCTAATGCATCAGTACACTCAACACTAAGTAATCATTATACCAAACATGTTTCAGTTTCTAATAGGATTGCTGACAGCTTCTTATCTGCAAAATGCCTTACACAAAAATATATGTCTTCTAGCTCTTTGAATGCCAAGGCTGGTTTTTGTAAAGCTTGTTGATTTAAATAGATATCAACTATACCCATATTTATAAATCAAACCTGACTAAGAGCACTAGACCTTACTGAATGTTGGACATGTAGAGCGTAGGTGTATGCATTTGTTGTTGCGTGCAAGCTACACATAAATAATTCCAAGGAATGTGGGGGAGTTAATTCCTTATAACTATCTGCATGCAGCCATCCTGGTACTCAGCCATCCAGTTTTACATAAATGGGTGGAGAAGTCATGTTAAAGCTTTATAATATTAGCTCAAGACACCATTTTTAATTCCTTAATGCTAACTCTACAGGCATGGGTGTCCTGGGATGTGAAATGTTCGCACTACACATTTGAGTAACTACTTGGGTTTGTCACATACCTAGACATGACTGTGCGGGTGTATGTAAATCTTCCCCAGGTGATGGAACCCACCCTTTTGCTCCACATGCCTTCACGCTGGCTTTTGGTCCATCATGTCATAGGCAGCAGGGCATGGGAACTAAGACATCAGCAGGTCTTGATATATTTTCAACAATTGTGTTACATCATTGTGTTTGTGGTCACCGATTGTGTGCAATTATAGGCAGTTGTGTACAGATATGATTATGGTGAATGTTGGCTCATAAGCATAAGTGTTTGTGAAAGTGTTTGGCATATCTGTAGGTGTGCGAGTGGCTAGTTGTTGCCGGGTTTTTTTTTTTTCAGTAAGGGTGGTGGTGTGGGGAGACACATTCTAATTGGAGCCTCTTGCTTCACATATATCTGCTGTAGACTGTATACCGTAGTATCTGATCGCGTATGTAGTTCCACCGACAGAATTCGAAAGTTATGCTATATAAGTAGCTATAGTACTATAGAAATCAATTCGGTCAAAACACGCGATAGTGTCAGGTACTTACGTGTATCGTAGTTTTGGCTTTCATTTCAAGCTATTGCACCAAGTGATGATAATACAACAGAAGACGTCACGCAATAAAATGTCGTAGACTGGTTGCCGCGCCCATACAATAATTGGCCAAATAAAAGAAATCACACGGTAGAACACGTGACGTCGCAATCTTAAGATCAACTCCCCTTATATTATCTCTGATTCGGCGTATGTGGCTTTCGTTCAAGTCGCTCTATTTACTTGGTCAAATTGAGATCCCAAAAATAATGACATATGGAACAGGTATGCGACTATATATATATACATGTATATAGATATTTATCATCCACACGTACCGCAACGATCCACTGAAACTTATACCGCACTGTTAAGACGCAAGCCAAACCAAAGGATACAAGAGCGCCCTCCAAGAGTGATGACGTGAACAGAACTATTGAGGTAAGCCATGTGTTACTAATTACATCTACTGTCTCATAATGCACTCAAGACGCAAGCCCAACCAACGGATACAAGAGCGCCCTCCAAGAGTGATGACGTGAACAGAACTAATAAGGTAGGCGCTCGATATGTTCTGCACTATCATAGATTACAGCGTAGGAAACGGATCACTTGCTATCTCGGCCTGTCATTATTGAATAGGCTGGATAATACCTTTAATGCTATCACGACGTGTTCTCCTTTTGGCAGTTCTAAGTGAACTTTGAAGCTGTTTATTTTTTATCTTGTTGCCTTCGAGGTCTATGTGTGCCATCCAGCTTTATCCGTTTAAAAAAAAATTGCCATCATGTTTTCATCACTTGTGCGACGTTCTAAAAATTGGTGGTTGAGTTCAAAAACCTGAGCTGGGCTAAATGTATGTGCATTCATTTGATACATAACATGTGGAATGGACCTGTTCAAGTTTTCTCCTTTTGTATGGCTGTATATGTAATCTCAAAAACCTCCTTATTAACATGTTTTATTGCGCCGCGCGCAAAATTAGTTTCGTATAGAATACTTATTTGTGTAGGGAATAGCTATGCTGCTGAGTGCCTGCATTTTGTAAATTTTCCATGTGCTCATTTGGCAATACAATTGGGGGGTGTAACCAAAGCCTTCACCTGCTGATGAGCGAATCAAGACATTGGGCCATCATAAAAAATAATGGCCAAGTTCAACATTATCAGGTGCCTAGTATACAGGTGCCTAGTACATTTATGTAATTTGAATCATTGACGAGTCGTGTAAATAGGATTTAATAATGTAACGAATCAGGCTGATAAGGTTGGTATGAAATGATCTGCTTCATTAAATGGTTTGCAGAAATCGTATAATGTTATGTGCAATCTACAATGTATGCATGCAGGTTGTCAATATCATGTGGTATAGATATTCATTGATCGTCCATTGACTGTTGACAATCTTAAAAGCAGGTTTACAATTTTAATTAGTGTTTCCTATTTACATCAAATTCAAATTACATGTAGATGTACATACATGTATATTCTTCATTCTTGTTTTCCATCATACTTTATGATCTGCTTTTAATTAAAATGTATGACTAAAATAGATGTACTTTAGAACACAGAACTACAGTATGGGTAAGAAATATTTTCAGAATCAACCTCGTAGCTGTCACGCTCATATCAGGCCCGTGGGCTGGGGGGAGGGGGTGTTTGTTCGAACCCCCCCCCCCCCCTGCTGTTCCGCTTGCCATCAATATAATTAATTCATTACTGTGTTTACATGACGTGTGAAAATGAATGATTTAGTGAATACATTAGCGAGCGCGAGATACATTGGCATTAGTAAACTCAAGCAGCAAGACTTCAGTTCTAAATGGGGTGCCCACAGTAAAGCGAAAGGGAACATAAAAATCCAGTCAAGACATGTCAAAGGCTGGGTGATGTTTTTTTTAAATGCAGCATGTCCCGTTTGCCAAGGTGAGAGAGACTGCAAGTGGTCGAACCCCCACAGCTGACCCCCACAGGTGATATTTTTAGGACTTCCATCAAGGGACGTGGACATTGAAGATGAACTGGAAAATGTGCAGTGACCTACAGTACCATCTCCTGAGCAGCTATTTACACAAGAAATCAAACACTGCATGGAAGTTGCGCTATGACGGAGAAGCCGTGCAGCAACAGTAGCGACTGACAACAAAACATGTGATCTGATGTAGGCCTACTTCCCCAACCACAGGAGTTTAGATAGCCTGCACTTTGCCAGTTTGCCTCATACTTAGTGTGAGCAAAGTGCCAGCACATTAAGATAACTACATGCATGCATCTATGGGCCACAAAAAAGCCACCTTTGGCACTTCTTGCATTGCATATCCACTATAATAGAGATATTATATCAATGAAGTTGTCAACATACGCACAATTGTATAAATATAGAATGGAACTGTTATAAATAGAATGGAACTGTTATAAATATTCGTTCAGTCCTTTTATGAATCTCATGAACGTAATATTATCAGAAGCAACAATTTATCCAGATTGTATTCATATGTCAATTCCAAACTTGCTCACATATCTACTGTTCCGCCCCTCATGAAGACTGATGGTTCTCTTGCTACAACTGATCCTGACAAATGTAATGTTTTTAATGCTTACTTTGCTTCAGTTATCACTACAGATAATGGTGTCTTCCCTGTCTTCCATCTAAAGGATTCTTGTCATCAGGAATATCAACATGCTGACTTTACACATCATAAAGTGTTTTGTACTCTTAACCTTTAATCTATTTTCATCCTTAATTCAGGATGGAAATCCTAAATTAAGGATGACTTTACGCTGCTTGTATCGACATCAATTTGAATGGTATTTTTGCGATTTAGCTTCTGTAAGCTTTCATCTAAACAGTGCTATCCATTTTAGTCGTTCAAATTTTTATTTGTTTTTGAAAAACAATGTTTAGGCTTAGTGTCCTTTTTCATTCGCAAATAATGCCGCGGTTACCATCAAAGTCAGGTATACAGTTGAGGAAAGAGCAGGAAGCTTACTTTCAAGATAGAAACTGTTACAAAGATCTGTAAAGAGAGCCACATAAGCAAATTCAAGAATTTGGGACACAGGAGGTACGAGCATCGAATTAATTCAAGGCGGACTAAGCGGAGCGAGTCAAAGCAGGTGGTATGATGGTTAGTCTCTGCAAAAACGCATTTCTGTTGTTGAGAGTGATGCAGAAATACCTAGCATTGGTAGAAATGCTGTCACCAGTACTGTTGGGACATAAAAAGAAAGGGGGGATGCTCGAACAGTGATCATAAATTACACTTTTCTATTATTTTTAGTACAAGTCAAGCATCTGGAGGTGCTACCACCAATAGGTAGTGAAAAGGAGTAAAATTGAAATGTTCAATGCACTTTGTAAGCATTACAAACTATAAATTGCTAATCATTTAATTTATGTAAGCTAGAGCAACAAAACGTGTTTATGCATCCTTGAAGTTTGGGCAGCTTTCTGGATGATTAAAATTATTCCATGCTATGGATTGTGTGCATCATTGGTGAAACAAACAGCTTCTATGTTCTAATGATTTTAATTTTCACTGCAACGGTTTTTATAAACGGAAGAACTCATTATCCTGAATTCAGGATTTTACCGATCCAAAATTCAGGATTGTTTCACGCAGATAAAAGATTAAGCGTCTTTCTTCCAAATACTCCAGAACCCCTGATGGTTTTCCTGCTGGGTTTTTAAAGTCAATTGCTTATGCCATTGCCTTTCCATTGTCCAGGGTTTTTACTATGTCTATGGATTGTGGGTGTATACCTCAGAGTTGGAAACAGGCAATTGTTTGTCCTGTCACGGAGGAAACTGTCTGCAGAGTAAAGTGTCCGCCCGGACCGTTTACTCTTTAGTAAGTTGTCCTAGCTATAGGACACTACTCCGGAGCAACCTGTCCCTCTAGGACAAGTTACTTTGGTGTAAGCTGTATACCTGCATTTCTGGTGGTGAGGAGTTAATTAGGCTCTCATCAAATTCAAGCCATATCTGCCGATAAAGAATCTGGAGTAAACTGTCCCTACATCAACTCTCTTCCCGCGGACAATTTACTCCGGAGTATGATGTCCTAGGACAACTTACTCCGTGGTAATATGTCCTAGGACAGTTTGCTTTTCGCTGGATTGATGCATGTGCCCTGAGTTCAACTGACATCAGCAAACTCTCGTTCCTCATTTTCATCTGTCCTCACATGAGTTTCATCCATTTATATCAGCTATAATGTAGTAGAAGTCACATACAACCTCTGAAAGCCAGCTGGCAGCTACGCTCCTTATCGGTAGTGATTAACAACTTAAACCATGTGGCTACGCACTAGTTTGAATTGCAATTTACACGATATATATGACGGACTGTCACGGAGGAAAGTGTCCGTTGGAGTAGATTATCCTATCGGACATTTTACTCCGGAGTAAATGGTCGCCCGACGGAGTAAGTGGTCCGCCATATATATCGTGTAAATTGCAATTCAAACTAGTGCGCAGCCACGGGGTTTAAGTTGTTAATACTACCGATAAGGAAGCTGGCTTTCAGAGGTTGTATGTGACTTCTACTACATTTTAGCTGATGTAAATGGATGAAACTCATGAGAGGACAGATGCTTGCTGATGTCAGTTGAACTCAGGGCACATGCATCAATCCAGCAAAAAGCAAACTGTCCTATAATAGCTAGGACATATTCCTATGGAGTAAATTGTCCTAGGACATATTATTCCGGAGTAAGTTGTCCTAGGACATCATACTCCGGAGTAAATTGTCCGCAGGAAGAGAGTTGGGGTAGGGACAGTTTACTCCAGATCGGGACAGCTTACTCCGAAGTAACTTGTCCTAGAGGGACAGGTTACTCCGGAGTTAAGTGTCCTAGGACAACTTACTCCGGAGTAAATGGTCCGGTCAGACATTTTACTCCGTGGACAGTTTCCTCCATGACAGGACCACTTACTCTATCGGGGGACAATTTACACCGGAGTAAAATGTCCGGTAGGATAATTTACTCCGACAGACACTTTCCTCCGTGACAGTCCCATTTTCAAAAAAGGGTCCCGTAAATTACCTAGTACATGTACGGTAATTATCATCCAGTTTCTCTAACCAGTGTTTGCTCCAAAGTAATGGAGTCTATTGTTTATGATTCAATGATATCCTTTCTTCGCTCTAACAACCTCATTTCTAAAGATCAATTTGGTTTTCTTGCTAGGCGTTCTACTTGTACCCAATTGCTAGCCACACTTCATGAATGGACACTGTTCGTTGATACTGGTTCAAAAATTGACTCTGTATGTGTTGACTTTGCTAAAGCTTTTGATTCAATTTCCCGTCAAAAACTGCTGTTCAAGGTAGAGTGCTATGGTTTTAGTCCTTCATTGGCGAGATGGTTATTTTCTTTTCTAACTGCTCGTTTTCAGCAAGTCTATATTGGTCAGTATTATCTTCATCACTACCTGTTACTAGTGGTGTTCCACAAGGTTCCGTGCTTGGTCCTCGTTTGTTCCTTATATATATCAATGACCTTCCTGATTTTTTGGTACCACCAGTTCAAGGTAAAATATTTGCAGATGATACTAAACTCTATGCTGCTCACTCTTCTGATTCAATTTCACCTTTGTCCCTATCATTGTCAAATTTTTGTAAATGGTCTCAAAGATGGCAGCTTAATATTGGTTATCAGAAATGTAGTGTAATAACTCTGCAAATAATTCTTACTCCTTGGGTGGTGTATCGTTGAATAGAGTTTATGATATTTGTGACCTTAGGTGTGCATATACATGTACACATCCGACTTTAAGTCCAGCTTACATTGTGCATCTATTGCTGCAAAGGCTTTCCAAAGGTGTTCTCATCTGTTTAAGGGTCTCCATACACTTGATACTTCTACACCAGTTTTGTCGAGTATATGTATCCTAATGTATGTTAGGCCAATTCTGGAATATAATTCTCCAGTGTGGAATCCATGGCTATTACATGACATTAGATGTGTTGAAAGGGTTCAGCGCTTTTTCACCAGAACTATTTTTAAACGGGTTAAGCTGCTGACTATGAACTCTACTGATTCGTCTCCTACACCTAGCTGGTTTTCATTCACTGGAGTATCGCAGAGTATTTTCAGACCTCCTTATGTGTTTTAGGATTGTAAAAAACCTTGTTGATCTTGATGCATCAGCCTTTTTCCACATCAAACTGTCACCATATAGTACAAGAGGTAAAACCATTAAACTCAGTGGGGTGTCCACACCACGCCATAACTTCAGATCCAATTTCTTCTCTGTCCGGATTATTAATATTTGGAATTCCTTACCAGATACTGTTGTGACCTCATCTTCTGAACTACTATTTAAGTCAAGACTATGTCCAGTGAACTTGGCTCCCTTTTGCAGATGCTTCCCTTTTTAGTATTGGGTAGTGTATAGGGGCATTTGCATGTGCCATTACTTGCCTTTGTGTATACTATGTGCACATAAATTATCATTATCATTATCATTATCATCATTATCTAAAAAGACCATGCATTATATGAGTTATTTCTATCACAACACTTTTTCCTCCCTTAAAACCCATTTGGGATCTTCGTACAGCTCTCCGTTCACTTTCTATATACATGTACCTCCTTCCAACATGATTAGGTTGTATTGCACCAGGTCTTTCCCCATCTTTATTAGCTGGCTCTTCCATCCTTTCTGTTTCCAGCCGTACCTTCTCTTTCTCTGTGTCGGCATACATGTAAGCTTCTGATGTGTATCATTTTGCGGTTTCCATCACTGATCTTGATGCCTGCGACACGTACATGTAATAGCACCTTACAGTCACACTTGCTTCACTATCCATCCAGGTGCACAGACCCACATTCTGCCATTTGTATACACCTTTATGTAGACATCCTCATTTCCAGAAACTCCCTCTCCACTGCTCTGGCATAATGATTTTCTTTCTGAATCAATTGCTTTCATTCAACTCTGTCAGCAAGATTAGGTCACAATGCATCGAATCTTGACTGCAACCTCTGGCCTAAAAGAAGTTCAGCTGGAGATATGCCTGTAGTTGGCTGTGAAGTTATACGATACTGACACAAAAATCATATTGCTTATTTTCCCGCTATTCATATGCTGGATGATATGGTGCTGAGATTATATGATATGTGTCTAGAGTGTTGGGAGTGGAGCATGTTGGTGTGGTGGAGCTGTTATGTAAACTTGCACTCACCACTGGTAGCATGTGTGGTAATAATACAGCTGCAATACAGCTGCAATTTATGAGCAGCAATTTATCAGTTCCCTACAAGTCAAACATTGCCTTTGCCTAGTGCTACATCTCTAACAGTAGTCTAATGAGAATAGCTGTCCATGTAAGATACATGTACATACTGTATACTACTTTCTCTGTTCACTGAAGCTGACATCTCTGTAGGAACTGGAAGGCAAGTTAAGAGCTGCAGCAAGAGATGGCAGTACTGGGGAGGTTATCAGGCTGCTTGATGGAGGGGTTAATGTTGATGCCACTGATGAGGTACGATATTTATGTTATAAAATTGTCCCTAGGAGCCATCATTTTATTAACCCTATTCCAGATGCCCACTCCCCCATTACTGTGCACGTGTAAGGTGTGCATCAATTGGAACATAATTTAGTAGCTGTAACCAAAAGGTAGCTTTGATGCGATATGTTATCTCCATGTACTAGTACTACTACTTGTTCATATTGCTTTCAAACAATAATACAAAGTAAATTGTGTGCAACATGATGTGGTAGCAATACATGTACACATGTAGGTAACTTTGATGTATTGGGCCATTTCTATACTGAAGCACTTATATACTAATAGCTACATGTACTGCTAACACCAGGAGCATTCCACCCTCACACTCCCCATCCTTCATCTGGTACCTATGACCTACATGTATGAGGACTGCCTGTGTGGTCTGTTCTGTTATGAGTCTCCAAATGGAGCACACTTCTCATGATGTCATACCATAACTAGTTGTGTATGTCTAGCTTACTCTTTGCATATCCAAGAGTTGTCCTTAGTGCACCATCCCCTTTATCATAATTGAATTCCCGAGTACTTATTTTCTGAGTGGGACTCTTCTGGCTTTCCAGCCTGTGTGATATGACCTTCTCAATACAGGATGGAATGACGCCACTGACTTGGGCAGCTCTTGCTGGTCGTCAGGCATGAGTTGTGTGGTTTTACATGTAGGTAGCCTAGGTTAGTTCTGCATGAATACTGAAGTACACATGTAGTGACTGTCGATAATGCGATCACTTTGTAGAGTAAAATGTAACAGAATCATAATCTGCATCATATTATTTTAACCAAACCTTTCTGTGCTAGGTTTTCATAAGTCATACTATAACAACATATATGTACATGTTCATACTACATGGGACAATTATGCCCTAGTCATGAGTTAATGGCTGTACATGTACATGTATCTCTATAGCTACTCTATCCAATCTGGATCATTATGTGCCATTAATGTCAGAATGTACATGTAGATTCACTAGTAGTAACATTTTTCCAACTTTGAAATATAACCAATCATTCAAGATTTATTATTTTCCTACACATAAAACGAAGGTAGAACATGCATTAAGGAACATGTCATTAAACAGATATTTAACTACATGTACATGTACTTGTTACACAGGTAGAATATAATGAAAACAATGTCAAAGCATTTACATGTCTATCCACATCAATGTAGCCAGGTACAAGCACAAGTACAAGCATAGGTACTGTACAAGGAGCAACCTACTGCACAGTAATGATACAATCCTACACCTGCAAATGAAATAGCATTTACCGTTACATTACCATGTGCCTTCTTAGTGGCTGATATTTTTATCCCACATTGCACATCCGTGGTCTCTTATTTTATACAATTAAATGTCCAAAGCCAGATGAGCATATGGAGGTGATGAATGCTGTTGGGTGGTGGAAAAATGACCAAAACCATCTGTATAGGGAAATAGATGAGCCACTTTATGCTAGAAGATCCAATGCATTAGTTGGGCGTGGCCAGAACACTGCCAACCACTAAATCAAGAAAGCATACATGTATTTGTACAAATTTACTACCATTATATTCACAGGCCATCTGTGTGCATATAGTCATGTGGTTGTCTTATTTATGTACATTGTACATGTATACATAGCTTGCAGTAAGTACATGTACATGTACATGTACATTCCTTCTATTAGGATGGTCAGAGTCTATTGTTGATAGCAAGTTTCAATGGACACCTTGAAGTAGTAAAGAAGCTCATTGAAGCAGGAGCTAATATCAATCAGGCTAATAAGGTTGGTATGAAATAATCTGTTCCATTTAGTGGTCTGCATATCCTTGACACTTTAAATTTGTTCACCTTTGAAATGATATAATGTTATATGCAATGTACAATTTATGCATGCAATATCATGTGGTATAGATATTCATTGATCGTCCATTGAGTGTTGACACGATCTTAAAAGAAGGTTTAAAATAAGTAGAGTTTCCTATTTACATCAAATTACATGTAGATGTACATTGTATATATATATGGGACAGTTCACGCGAAAATTGCCTATCGCGTATATATATATATAAAGTTATAAAAATGATTCACTTCGAAATCGCTACATCTCCCGTACCGTAAATGCTATTGACTTCCTATTTTCAACACTTCATACTACATCATTTCCCTCTGGTAAAATCGATTATGGGCTCTTGCATTAGCTTCGTGCCAGTGTTACAACGTCTGATACCCCTTGGGGTTCAAACCCGTCATATCTTTCGGCAGGAAAATTCAATTCACTCCTAGTTTGGTTTGTACGTAGAGGGATCCTGTACCTATTGATTTGTTCTGTTCGTTAATTTTTTCTTTATCCGTTGCGGGGATACAACTGTGCAAAGTAATTGCATATTTCCCGGTCGTTTCGCGCCATTTATCTATCGAGGACATGAATATGCAATTACTTCCTGTTTAATAACTATGCCTCCGCCCATCTATACAATATACAACAAGTACGCGGCGTTTTCGCTTCTTGCAAACGTCTGGTTCTGTTCCCCTTCTTGGCTTCTTCAACATAGTGAGCAGAAGCTAAAGATTCGTAATACGTGGGTTCAGCTGCCATCAGCCTGCGCAACACGGTACGTACTCTGTAGCGCATGCACGTAGATATCGAGCGTGTTGGCTCGGTCAAACTGCTTCATTTATGCGTGCACAACGCTGCAGAGCATGAAAGTGCACGGTGCCTAGGGCTAGCTTAATCTGAAACGCACCCTTCCGTTTTGACTTCTGCACACGCACAGATATGTATATGAAACATGCACCCCCTTGTAGCTACATGTATTTACCAACATGTAGTACTCTCATTGGCCTACTAAAACCTCTTTTATCTTCATTGGTGAACCAATTATATTTGGTTCTACAAAATAATATCCATATACAAAATAAAATCCATAAGTCACACACACACACACACACACACACACACACACACACACACATGTACACACTCACATTCATACACAACCTCAGATCGCAGCAATTGGTGTCATTTAATTCTGTCAGAATGCTCCCTCTTGCTTTAATTTCCAATTGGTGGTGTGCTTGGCATAGTTGATTGTTTGCCCAAAAGGGGTCAGGCGACAGTGGGTGTGCTGTCCCCCTACCCTGAGTGTGACTGGAACCAAAGTTACCATTTGGTCAGCCCACACCTTGACACTGGTCAAGGTAAGGTGGTTAGGCCAGGGTAGATACCAAAAGGGTGCTACCTGCCATTGATGTATAAACAATAACACCTGTAGCAATACATTTATAAGTACAGCCATGGTAAGCAACGCAGCTGGCATTTAGCTGGAGTGATTGCAGCCCACCTCTACCATCCTTTGTATATACATGTGTGACCTGCAACCATACCAGGTGTCAATATTTTGGGGGCAGAGTGTTAGATGGGGTATGAGGGAATTAGTTTCCCAGACATTTAGGCACAGGGTAGAATAATAGTGAGGTTTTCCCAGAAGATACTCCAGGCTAGAATTTATATTTAGCTGGGAATTTAGTGTTGCAATGTGCACTTATACACACACATGCACACTCACACACACACACATGTACACACACACCATGGGCAGTCAGTCATTCACGCATCAACATCAATGCTTTGCTATTTTATTTCCTAATTATCGACCCACATACAAACATTGTTTTTAGCTGTCATCCTATTCATCACATGTTTCTCCATTGGAGCCGTACCTTTGTCTAAATTGTCTTGTGTATCAATGTGCACGTTTATGCATGCACGCGCATACACACCACACACAAGCACTAGCATAGACTTGCAACTGCAGTCACATGTTTATTGTTTGTGTAAATTTGTGTTTACTTGCTCTGGTAATTACCAACAGGTCTTCTTGTTGCCTTTTGCACTTTTAAACATATGCATGCACATGCACACACACGCATGCACACAAACCCACATGCACGTGCACGCACGTTCACGTACACACACACAGGAGTCATGCTTCAATCACAAACGTGTGCATATGTACACATTTAAATGGCTTTGGCAGTCATTCATCACACACACACACATGCACACACACACACACACACATACACAGAACTGGCCTCTGCTTTGTAAAATTATTATCTAATTTCCCTGTTGTCTCTTGTTGCTATGAGCACACTTACTAGATGTGAGCCTGCACTATAAGAATGCACACTTATGCACACAGGCATGCATGCATAAACACACCCACTCACACAAACAAACAAACACACACACATACACAAGTGCAAACCACCCACTCTCCATTCTGCTTGGTACACTAACACTTGTACCTCCACCATTAGAGCCTGTTGGTCCTTAATTTACCTCATATGCAATTTTGATTTTTTTTCTTCTTCTGCTCCTGTTTGGCTTCCACTGATGTACCCATGGCCTCCACTAGATGCTCATGTCCCATGATTCTAAGTACTAACTTTTCAGGTTGAGTAGCTTGCGCCAGCAGCTAGGTGCACAATCATACGCCATCACCCATAGCTGTTGAGGTTTTCAATATACAAGACATGTATCCAGGCTAAGAAGAATCTCCGATGCTATGGAGAGATAGTTTCTGAGCTGGCTTTCTGTGATTCCATTAATTGCCCTTCATCTTGACCCATCCATGTCTGTGTGGACTCATCTCATGCCATAGGGGTTGACTACCCCCACCATTATGATAAGCCTGCTAACCACATTAGGCTCAGTGATTTCCATCACTTAAGCTCACCTCAGTGTATTGCTAGAACCTTTGGTAAGGCTCATGGCTCTAGGCCTGTCCACCACCTATCCAAACCCCTAACACTATACACAGCATGGCTGCCCAGGCCACAAAGATCAAAAATATGCCTGTTGTATGACACCAATTATTATGATCTGGGGTGAGTGTTTCCACTTTTTGCTGAGTTCTATGGACAGAGGCATCAGCTATAGACTGGCCTTGATCTGCTTCACCTCCTTACACGTAGCTAATGGAATTTCCAGATGTCATTTAGAGATTGATTGTGTATGTGCTTGTGTGTGTACATGTGTGTGTGTGTGTGTGTGTGTGTGTGTGTGTGTGTGTGTGTGTGTGTGTGTGTATGTGTGATTGATACATGAACTCTGGAAAAGGGCTTACATGACATTTATGGGTTGGAAGCCTTGCATGTCTGGCAGTGAATATCATTGCTAACCTATCACTACTGATAGTGGTTGGACTGGGCCTCTGTAAAGTTTGTATTGGATTGAGTGGTAATAGTATTCACACCATTACCATGAGTTCTACCAATGCACACACACACACACACACACACACACTCATGCACATACACACACAACACGTACAAGCACATACATACATACATACATACAAATGTATAAAAGATGGAGTAAATGGAATTTAGAGGCAGCTTATAGCTGATGCCTCTGTACCTCAGCAACAAGTGGAAAATTAGTGTCATTGAACAGGTTCATGTTTGGCATGCCAGCCCTGCTGTAGGGTCATGGCATGAGTGTGTGTGTGTGTGTGTGTGTGTGTGTGTGTGTGTGTGTGTGTGTGTGTGTGTGTGTGTATGTGTGTGTATGTGTGTATGTGTGTGTATGTGCGTGTGTGTGTATGTGTGTGTGTGTGTGTGTGTGTGTTTGTGTATTAAGTGCACATGGCAACACCAGACATATGTAACCAGATGTTTAAAAAATACATGTAGGTTCAAGTTTTGTTCATCATCTCTCGATTGAACTCCCTAACAGCAGGGCTACCCAGGCCACAAAGGTCCGAACTTGTACTTTTAGTGTTTGTTTATGTAGATGCATAATACTTGGTTTAATGTTTAGGTGAATGGCAAGGTGCTTTATCTGTGTTGAGGTGCCTCTGTGTATACCCTGTCACTACATGCATGTACACTGTGTTGAGGTGTCTCTGTGTATACCCTGTCACTATGTACACTGTGTTCAGGTGTCTCTGTGTATGTACACAGAGACACCTGAACACAGACTGTCAGTGAACATAGTGACAGGGTATACACAGAGACACCTGTACACAGAGACACCTGAACACAGTGTACATAGTGACAGGGTATACACAGAGACACCTGTACACAGAGACACCTGAACACAGTGTACATAGTGACAGGGTATACACAGAGACACCTCAACACAGTGTACATGCATGCAGTGACAGGGTATACACAGAGACACCTCAACACAGATAAAGCACCTTGCCATTCACCTAAACATTAAACCAAGTATTATACATCTACATAAACAAACACTAAATGTACAAGTTCGGACCTTTGTGGCCTGGGTAGCCCCGCTGTTAGGGAGTTCAATCGAGAGATGATGAACAGAACTTGAACCTATTTTTTTAAACATCTGGTTACATATGTCTGGTGTTGCCATGTGCACTTAATACACAAATACACACACACATACACACACCCACACGCACATACACACACATACACACCATAGGCGGCCCCAGGGGGGGGCCCAGGGGGCCATGGCCCCCCCCCTCCCCTGGTTATGGCGCCCCCCCAACCCCTATAAGTAATTTTTACTTTAGCGTTGCAATATGATTACTACATGTAACAATGTGTAAAATAACTACAAACACTCATCTGAGCGTACAAATAGCGATTAACAAACGACTAAGATTGCAAAATTGGTAATGCCCCTCCCCCTCTGGCGCCCTTCGTGACGTTGGCCCCTCCCCTTTTGGCGCCCTTCGTGGCGTTGGCCCCTCCCTTCGGTAAGCGCTGGGGCCGCCTATGCACACGTACACACACACACACTCATGCCATGACCCTACAGCAGGGCTGGCATGCCAAACATGAACCTGTTCAAGACTGTGTGAATACTATTACCACTCAATCCAATACAAACTTTACAGAGGCCCAGTCCAACCACTATCAGTAGTGATAGGGTAGCAATGATATTCACTGCCAGACATGCAAGGCTTCCAACCCATACATGTCATGTAAGCCCTTTTCCAGAGTTCATGTATCAATCACACCACACAGGCTCACACACACACACACACACACACACACACACACACACACACACACACACACACACACACACACACACACACACACACACACACACACACACACACACACACATACACATGTACACACACAAGCACATACACAATCAATCTCTAAATGACATCTGGAAATTCCATTAGCTACGTGTAAGGAGGTGAAGCAGATCAAGGCCAGTCTATAGCTGATGCCTCTGTCCATAGAACTCAGCAACAAGTGGAAACACTCACACCAGATCATAATAATTGGTGTCATACAACAGGCATATTTTTGATCTTTGTGGCCTGGGCAGCCATGCTGTGTATAGTGTTAGGGGTTTGGATAGGTGGTGGACAGGCCTAGAGCCATGAGCCTTACCAAAGGTTCTAGCAATACACTGAGATGAGCTTAAGTGATGGAAATCACTGAGCCTAATGTGGTTAGCAGGCTTATCATAATGGTGGGGCAGGGGCGGATTTAGGGGGGGGGGGGGGGGTGTGTGAGTAGGGTATACCCCCCCCCCCCCCACGCAAAACCTATGTTATTAAAAATTCACGGCTTCTTTTGTGTGCTATACGTGTAACGATAGGGGAGGGGAGGGGGGGGTGGGGGGTGGAGTAGGGTATCCCGCAAAACCGTGCTATTAAATTCACGACTTCTTTGGGGGGAGGGGGGAGGGGGTAAAACCGCGTTATTAAAATCACTTCACACCCCCCCCCCCCCCCCCAAAACCCTGCATCCGCCCCTGTGGGGGTAGTCAACCCCTATGGCATGAGATGAGTCCACACAGACATGGATGGGTCAAGATGAAGGGCAATTAATGGAATCACAGAAAGCCAGCTCAGAAACTATCTCTCCATAGCATCGGAGATTCTTCTTAGCCTGGATACATGTCTTGTATATTGAAAACCTCACTTTCATTCTACCCTGAGCCTAAATGTCTGGGAAAGCCTTGCCTCATTTAACTCATTCCCTCATACCCCATCTAACACACTGTCCCCAAAATATTGACACCTGGTATGGTTGCAGGTCACACATGTATATACAAAGGATGGTAGAGGTGGGCTGCAATCACTCCAGCTAAATGCCAGCTGCGTTGCTTACCATGGCTGTACGTATAAATGTATTGCTACAGGTGTTATTGTTTATACATCAATGGCAGGTAGCATCCTTTTGGTATCTACCCTGGCCTAACCACCTTACCCTGACCAGTGTCAAGGTGTGGGCTGACCAAATGGTAACCTTGGTTCCAGTCACACTCAGGGTAGGGGGACAGCACACCCACTGTCGCCTGACCCCTTTTGGGCAAACAATCAACTATGCCAAGCACACCACAATTGGAAACTAAGCAAGAGGGAGCATTCTGACAGAATTAAATGACACCAATTGCTGTGATCTGAGGTTGTGTATGAATGTGAGTGTGTGCATGTGTGTGTGTGTGTGTGTGTGTGTGTGTGTGTGTATGTGTGTGTGTATGTGTGTGTGTGTGTGACTTATGGATTTTATTTTGTATGGATATTATTTTGTAGAACAAAATATAATTGGTTCACCAATGAAGATAAAAGAGGTTTTAGTAGGCCAATGAGAGTACTACATGTTGGTAAATACATGTAGCTACAAGGGGGTGCATGTTTCATACATGTATATATATCTGTGCGTGTGCAGAAGTCAAAAAGGAAGGGTGCGTTTCAGATTAAGCTAGCCCTAGGCACCGTGCACTTTCATGCTCTGCAGCGTTGTGCACGCATAAATGAAGCAGTTTGACCGAGCCAACACGCTCGATTTCTACGTGCATGCGCTACAGAGTACGTACCGTGTTGCGCAGGCTGATGGCAGCTGAACCCACGTATTACGAATCTTTAGCTTCTGCTCACTATGTTGAAGAAGCCAAGAAGGGGAACAGAACCAGACGTTTGCAAGAAGCGAAAACGCCGCGTACTTGTTGTATATTGTATAGATGGGCGGAGGCATAGTTATTGAACAGGAAGTAATTGCATATTCATGTCCTCGATAGATAAATGGCGCGAAACGACCGGGAAATATGCAATTACTTTGCACAGCTGTATCCCCGCAACGGATAAAGAAAAAATTAACGAACAGAACAAATCAATAGGTACAGGATCCCTCTACGTACAAACCAAACTAGGAGTGAATTGAACTTTCCTGCCGAAAGATATGACGGGTTTGAACCCCAAGGGGTATCGGACGTTGTAACACTGGCACGAAGCTAATGCAAGAGCCCATAATCGATTTTACCAGAGGGAAATGATGTAGTATGAAGTGTTGAAAATAGGAAGTCAATAGCATTTACGGTACGGGAGATGTAGCGATTTCAAAGTGAATCATTTTTATAACTTTATATATATATACGCGATAGGCAATTTTCGCGTGAACTGTCCCATATATATATATATATATATATATATATGGGACAGTTTCCGCACAAATGGACCTTCGCTATATATTTTAAACGTTATAAAATTCATTCACGTTTGAATCGCTATAACTTCGGAACGGTACACGCCATTGACTTCCTATTTTCAAAACTTCATACTACACCATTTCTATAAGGTAAAATAGATTTTGGTGTCTTGCATTAGCTTCGTGCCAGTGTTGCAACGTCCGATACCCCTGGGGTTCAAACTGGCCATATCTTTTGGCAGGACATCTCAATTAACTTCAAATTCGGTTTATACGCAGAGGGGTCATTAATAAGTAATTTACATTGATCACTCCTGTAGAGGGACGGTCGGAGTCCATTATGGACAGCAAGTTCCAATGGACACCTTGAAGTAGTAAAGAAACTCATTGAAGCAGGAGCTGATATCAATCAGGCTACTAAGGTTTGTGTGAAATGATCTGCTCCATTTACAATGTAGTGGTCAGCATGTACTGGTACATTAACATGATTTAGAATAAAACGTTTCGGGGAAATTACAACATGTAAAAATCATAACATAGCATTTACAGTTACATAACCATGTGCCTTCTTGTGGCTGATATTTTTATCCAACATTGCACATCAGTGGTCTCTTATGAAATGTCCAAAGTCAGATGAGCATATGGAGGTGATGAATGCTGTTGGGTGGTGGGACAATGACCAAAACATCTGTATAGGGAAATACATGTAGATGAGCAGCTTTATGCTAGAAGATCCAATGCATTAGTTGGGCGTGGCCAGAACAACTCCAAGCACTGAATCGAGAAAACATACATGTACATGTATTTGTACAAATTTACTACCATTATATTCACAGGTCATTTGTGTGGGTATACATGTAGTCATGTGGTTGTCTTATTTACAGTGTATGTACATTGTACATGTACATGTATACATTTGCAGCAACAGCTTGCAGTAAGTACATGTACATCTATATCACTTCTATTAGGAAGGTCGGAGTCCATTGTGGACAGCAAGTTTCAATGGACACCTTGAAGTAGTAAAGAAACTCATTGAAGCAGGAGCTGATATCAATCAGGCTAATAAGGTTGTTATGAAATAATCTGCTCCATTTACAATGTAGTGGTCAGCATGTACTGCCATAGCATGCAACATAATCTCCTGGCCTTACATGTCCACAATCTCTGCATGGCAAACTTGGGTCATCCTCGTCCAGTCAAATGCTTGTGCCGAGATCCCTGATGCTTGTTTAGTAGAGAACATGTAATTCTTTGGTACAAGTAAAATATACACATGTACATTTAGCCATGGTTTATACAGCTATGACAACTTGTTGCGTAATACCCATGTGGTGTACATGTATGTCCTTATGTCCCAATCGCATGTGGTACTTCATATTCCAAAGTTTTAAAAACATAAAGGCATACAATGGCTTTCTTTTAGTAAAAAAAAATGCCAGACATTGAATTCTCAAGTGACTTCAATGTTGTAAACTGTGTTACAAACATGTTTATTTTTTAACTCTTTACAACACACGTCATATTTTGGCTGTGGCATAGCAAGAGCATCGATTTGATGCCAATTATGCCCTTACAAGATCTCTGTAAATTAACTTTCTTCGCAGAGATCTTGTAAGGGCATAAGAGACCTTGGCCCAAAACAGGTTAATTATCATTAATGGTTTACGAAATACACCCTTGTGAATAATTAATTATTTTATGAAAGTCCTAAATAGTTACAAATGTAAATGAATGTTAATAAACATTTTTTTGGCCAAGGTCACTTCCATATCAGGACACAAATATGCATTTGCACACAAATTAAAGACACAGCATCCAACTTCATGCTATCCTGCCATGGAATTACCCTATATACATGTATAGCAATATCTGATGTAAGTGATGCTTCGGTGTCGAGAGATGTGATGGGATGTGGACTAATATGGAGGGATGTGATGGCTATAGTGTACATGTACAATGCACTGTAACCTGTCCCCTATCTTTAACCTACATCTCATTATGGGAAAACCCCTGTGGATAAACCTCTAGCAGGAAACATTTCCACCATACATAAAAAACTTACTTACATGTACTTGTTACACAGGTAACTGTAGAATATAATGAAAACAATGTCAAAGCATTTACATATATCCACATCAATGTAGCCAGGTACAAGCAAAAGTACAAGCATAGGTACTGTACAAGGAGCAACCTACTGCACAGTAATGATACAATCCTACACCTGTAAATGTAATAGCATTTACAGTTACATAACCATGTGCCTTCTTAGTGGCTGATTTTTTTATCCCACATTGCACATCAGTGGTCTCTTATTTTATACTTTATGCCACATGTACATGTGTTCAAGATGTAATTTCTATACCAATGAAATGTCCAAAGTCAAAAACCCACCAAAACCCATCTGTATAGGGAAATAGATTGTTTTGGGGCAAAATCCCATACCCCAATGTGGGAACACCCTCCTCCCCTCCCCCATCCCCTCCTCCCTAACAACCAATGGTTTTGTTCATTCAAAGCAATTTACTAATCATTTTAGTTGACTTAGTTAATGAATTTATACATTTAGTTGTGTCAGCCAGACATTGTTTGGCAAATTTACTTCGGCTGACTAACCAGGTCAGTCAACAGAGGAGACGGTCCGCTAACTGCACACATTATGAACTGTAGCATGCACAATCATTTGTTATTTGGACCAAAATTGAAGTGTGCGTACAGTACATGTACTGTACTTGCACAACGACTTACTGGTAAACCGCAACAGACTGGTAACTCACATTGACCACTCTTGTATTAGGACGGTCGGAGTCCATTGTGGACAGCGAGTTTTGATGGACACCTTGAAGTAGTAAAGAAACTCATTGAAGCAGGAGCTGATGTCAATCAGGCTAATAAGGTTGGTGTGAAATGATCTGCTCCATTTACAATGTAGTGGTCAGCATGTACTTGTACCAGAACATGATTTAGAATAAAACGTTTCGGGGAAATTACAACATGTACATTGTAAAAATCATAACATAACATTTACAGTTACATAACCATGTGCCTTCTTAGTGGCTGATATTTTTATTCCACATTGCACATCAGTGGTCTCTTATTTTATACTTTATGCCACATGTACATGTGTTCAAGATGTAATTTCTATACCAATGAAATGTCCAAAGTCAGATGAGCATAAGGAGGTGATGAATGATGTTATTGAGTGGTGGTACAATGACCAAAACCCATCTGTATAGGGAAATAGATTGTTCTGGGGCAAAATCCCATACCCCAATGTGGGAACATCCCCTTCCCCCCCCTCCCTCCCTTCTCCCTAACTGTGGCTGCATCAATTATTATTCTTTGGCTGCACCGCTGTTTATTAGCTTCCATGACCGCTGGGATTAGGATATTGCTTGACCATATGAATAAAGTGACATGGTGAAATGATCATGCAGCATAGAAGCTGTATACTCCCTCCACATGCCTTACATGGTATCCTCACAGTTCCTTATCACATCACCGTTGGTGTAGCCTCACCTGTGCACGCCATCTTAATAAGACACAATAGGCTGGAATGGTACACAGCGCACAGACCAATACTCCAATAGGCTGGAATGGTACACAGCACACAGACCAATACTCCAATAGGCTGGAATGGTACACAGCACACAGACCAATACTCCAAACATAACACAAAACAAAAATAACACTAATAACAACAACAACATCGGACTGCCAACACAACAACACCAGACACAATGCTGGGCTGGGGGCTTAACACAAACCTATATTTTAAAAGAAGATGAGCCCACATCTCCTTATGGAAATACCCCTGTGGAAAACCTCAATACGAAAGAAAAATCTGCACTGCCCAGCCACATACAACACAATTCACAGAGAAGTCCACCTACTGCCTCGGTGTCACAGTACTCCAGGATTATCTGTCATCCGTTAAAGAAATCTGCTCATTTTGCAAACAATTCACCGTACATGTACATGTATGGGTGTGGTTGGGGAGTGTAAATAAATCACATCATTATCTATAAAGCCCAGGAGGTCATACCACCCACCCCATGTCCCCAACTCTGTATGTATTACTCCACATAAGGATGCCTTTGTTCCTTCTCTCCTTACCAGGACAATACAACTCCACTGAATGTGGCAAGTCAGAAGGGTCATCATGATGTAGTACAGACCTTGTTGGGAGCTGGTGCTGGAGTGAATATAGCAAGATCTGATGTAAGGGATGTTCTAATTCATCAGTTGTAAAGTGGATAAATGGAGAGATGTGATAGGTACTGAGCATGATGATTTACAAATAAACATGGGACAATGACCAAAACACAAGGCACACTCTACTCATTATTATTTTCATTGCTGAAATATAATAAAACTAGTTACTTGAAGATATTGCATTTCATGTTCAAAGTAGTAAGGTTTTTCCAACATTGAAATATGACTAATCATGCAAGGTTTATTATTTTCCTACACATACACACGTTGGATGAGGGCAATAAGGTACATGTACATGGACATTAACGGTTTTACTGTTTAACCGCTAACGCCACTTATAAGTGGCATAATTATAGTACTTCAGATACATTGTTTATAGATTTGGGTGGATACACTATGTGCCCCAGAGTGGAGATTTAATCTGGGAGGAGTAGATCAGTGGCCTCTTTATGCCACATGTACATGTACATGTCATCAAAATTTTATTTCTATACTCATTAAATGTTCAATGTTGTCATTGCAATGTACATGTACAAGTAACAACGAGTTTCCAGTGTATCCTTTACATAACCATCCTTGGCAGATTGTGACCTCTAGTGGCCATGCCTCTTGAATAAGTGATGGGCCACACCAGCCCTCACTGCAGCAGTGACACCACCTGCCCACAGACTATGCATGCCAAATACACTTGGGTCCATACCCAACTGTTCTGTCTTCTCTAATAGCAAATCCCTAGTCTTGTGTAGCTGATTCCCCCCCCCCCCCCCTCCCCCCTGATTTACGCAATCACTGCCCACCTTTTGCCCAAAACACTTTGCCATGCTCTTGTGTACACAAACCACCCATGCTGATATACCTCTCCATCATGGCTACCTGGTATGTAGGTGTCCCTGTACAATCAACTACCAGGGAGAAACCCTCCCTGTACTGATCTGTCTTGCTAGACGTTATATTTATAGTCATGCTTTCTGTGCCAAATGCAATATCAGAGCACTGCAACTTTAACAACTCATCACAATGCATAAAACCAGCAAATGCCACCAGTGATGAATAAGTGATGGGCCACACCAGCCAGGGGCTGACATTAATGACTCTTAATCTCTAATCTATTTCCATCTATAATTAGGATGGAAATCCTGAATTAAGGATAACTGTACGCTGCTCGTATCAACTTCAATTCACATCATATTGGATATTTTGTGGGATATTGGCTTTCATCAAAACAGCACTAGCTAAATAGTAATTTCTTTCTACTTTTTCTCTGACTTCGATTGTAAGTGGCAGTATTATGAACCCTACATTCAGATGTGTGGCTACCCCAGTGATCTGCAACATGGCACGCAACGCTGCTAACTTAGCTTCTGGAACCGAAACACAGCCCTGTTCCAGGTCTGCATCGAATCCCAACCACGCTTTGCTAAGTGACGGGAACCAAACTGACTTACCCTCATGCACAACCAAACCCGCACATTCAAGAGCATCCCTCGCCCACGCACTGGCCTTTTTGGCCTCTACATGTATCTTACCCTTAACTGCACATATGCCATTGACCAGGTACATGTACATGTACGTCACTACTTTTAACCCCTTAGATCGCCATAGCTTAACCAAGGGTCGCATAAGTTTAGAGAACATATATGGTCCATCAAAACCCAGATACTAACTCGTTCACATGACGCAGGTTAAGCACCAAGCGCTTCTTCTGACAGCGGGCTGCAAATATACGGTCTAGCACTTACTGTCTGGACGTAACCCCCACTGAGCAGCTCAGCAACAGCAAGGTCCACAAATCCTGTGTTCACCCACGCCGACTGCTGATTTGTCCTTGTATATGCCGTAGGTTTGGAATAGAACGGTATCACATACCCTTCCCGTATTAAATCAACGATCCACTCTGGGGCACATAGCACATCCACCCAAAACTGTACATGCTGTCTCTACCACCCTTTGATGGACACTGGTCAGCCTTCACCCAATTGGAATTCGCATCATCTGCCCATACAAAGTTTTATGGCATACCTTAATGTAAAGAGCCCCAAATTTATCTCAGTTCACCTTAATTCTCCAGGTCCAAGTCCTACGCGTAGGACCAATATTTGAAAATTCATTATAAATAGAAATGCGGTTTTTCTGGCATCCATTTCTCTACTGAAGTTTGAAGTGTCTATCGTGCTAAATTTACCAATTGTCAGTCTATTTTTTAAATCACACCCTTGGTTACACGATCAGATACGGTTCTTAAAAATGCATTATGTAGAGAATTTAATTTTCATGGAAAAAAGTAAGACAAATTTAACTTTTTTGACTGTTTTTTGAAGCATGATGTGTGTGCTACTATATACATTGTATGGCAGTGTTTTTACTCTAATTGGTTTTGCCATTTTTACCGAAAACACACTGTACGTTTTCATGATTTTGTCCATTTACTTGGCTATTCTTGCAACATGCGTCTGACAAGTACCTACATGTATCGTTCATAAACTTGTGGAGCTAGCAATTTCCAAATCTACAATGTTTATTTTATATGCTTAGTGCAAAAGACGTGTCTTACTTTTAACATGTTGCTCTGATAATCCCAAATTACTTTTTAGTGCTTTAAGTTGTTTTGCAATTTACTGCAAATACATCTTTTAGCAATGCAGTATTGATTGTATTTCACAATCTTAGAAGAATTGCAAGAAAGTAAAAATATTTTCTGAATTAATAACTATGTCTACAGTACAATGAGATTTTGGTTTCCTCTTAGATCATATGAGTTTGCTAAAAATTAATTTTTTGCTAAAAATTAATTTTTACTTTCGTCCTACACGTAAGACGACAGGAGATTAAAGGTTAAAAGTATGTGAGGCAGGTGATTGATAAATACCATAAGAGCACAGGTTATCACAACCCATGATGTGTAGGAATAAAGCTTTTAAACTACATGTATGTTTAGAACAAGAGCAGCTTGTACACATGTTCTCCATCCACACTCTGTACTTTCCCTGTAGATTTATAAGAGAATTGATACTTGTGCTGTTGGTTATATACATGTAAGCAATACATGTATATGAGGAGTGTGTTCAAATAATCAGTGGAGGGAACTGAAGAGGTGGTGGCATCAAAGCAGATAGATGGTGTGGGGAGTAGATGCATGTACATCCTTTGCAATACTAAAGTATCAAACTGTTCTCCCCCCTTGTGTGTACATGTATCTGTGATGCCTTTGTTCCTTCTCTTCTTACCAGACCAATGTAACTCCACTGTATATCGCAAGTGAGAAAGGTCATCATGATGTAGTGCAGACCTTGTTGGAAGCTGGTGCTGGAGTGAATATAGCAAGATCTGATGTAAGTGATGTTTAGTTGTAGAGATGTATTATGGACTAATGAGGGCTGACATTAATTATTCAATAGGACTTACATGTACATGTACATGTAGTACCTGAGGTATAAAACCAGTGTGTTACACAGATGATGCCACTGCAGGTACATGTAGTTCCCTCACAGCTCATAAGACTTACATGTAGTGGGATAGTCTCATTATACATGGTCCCACACATACATGTAGGTGTTTTTTTAGTCAAACCAAATCGGAAAGTCACCGATGATACATGTATGCTTTCAATGCATCTGAATGTTTGTCAAACAGTGGTCTAAATATTACATCTGAAGGGGAAAAAGGTGCAGCATTGGGTCTACATCATTGAGCTGAAAATTACATCCGTGAAATGGTGAAAGAGTTGTTGTCACAGGTCACATAACTTTCTTCAATAGTGAACATTCAACTACATGCAGTAATCTTATTGCAATGCTACAGTTAAATTTACTTAGACAATAGCGGAAGTGATTCGTGCAATCTGATTGGTCAATTGCAGGTATCTAAACGCGGTAGAAATTTAGAGAGGGACTCTAAGTGCCATTGGGGGGGGGGGGGGGGGGGGGATTCTAAGTGCTCCGGGCACTTAGAATCCCCCCCACTGGCACTTAGAATCCCTCCTGTTATCATTATCGCGTTGCGCGATAATGTATTGGTTGCGCGATAATGTATTGGTTGCTACATGTACGTATGCGTTGCTATTGTCTAAATTGGTTAAACACTGTCACCTTCTGGATCTACGTGATTTAGAATCCCCTCGGGCACTTAGTACTCACTACCGCTCGGAACGCTACAGCCCAGGGCCCTTGGGGATTCTAAATCACGTAGATCCCTCGTTTTCAGTGTCTAACCTATATTTAGGGAGGGCCATGGCCCCCTGCCCCCCTCCCTGGAGCCACCTATGGTAATGTTCATTAGTCATGTGGATCAAGCGTAGGTACAGTGTACTGGAACTGGAAGAACCATCAATTAGTTGCCTTACATGTAATCACTAAAGATGGCATTTCTGTAGTTTATACACATGGGCCAACATAAAACAATTTGCCAGTACTGCCCTCTAATCGATCATTGTGTGAACATTGGTGTAAATGAAGATTCAACATCTCATGAAAGCTATCAAAAGAGACAGGGCTAGTGGATTGAATAGTATAGGAGGCTGCATGGAGAGATTGGGATGGACAGTGAAAACATTTCTCACTTGGTTTGTAGCCTGGATACATTTGTTCTTTTTCTCCTTACCAGAGCAATACAACTGCACTGCTCATGGCAAGTGGGAAGGGTCATCATGTAAACCATTTTAGCAAATAACACGTGATGGATGTATTTCATGTACGACGACGTCATTGTTAGTGCGCCGTCGTTTAATTGGCGTACTACGAATATGGAACGAGACCTTTTTACCTACATGTACATGTACACAAAAGGTGTGCACTGCCCAGCCACAAACAGTACAGCACAATTCACAGAGAAGTCCACCAACTGCCTCAGCGTCATAGTACTCCAGGCTTATCTCTCCTCCGATACGGAAATCTGCTCATTTGACCAAACACATAAAATCAGCACTGCACAAAATGGTGGTGTAATGACTAGAACTAGCCAGCACGTGAACACGTGCTGGATACTTCAACCCACACGGAAGGTCAGCCACCAGAGATACAAAATGTCTCCTTACACATATGCAAAACATTCAATATATGCAACCGCACATGACGTCACAACACATGATGTCACAACACATGACGTCACAACACACCAACACAAATCGTCCAATGGGAATCGACCACGTGTCACCCTTGTGGTTGACCTTTCTCGAAGGATCCGGCATGGTCCGGATATACCACAGGTGGTAATCCCCACAGTCCCATATCGCATTACAATTGGTGTAGCATCGCCTGTGCACACTACATCTTAATAAGACACCATAGACAAGCAAAGAACGAGCTGACCAATTGGGAGTTATATTCCCAACTGCTTAGTAACTGACAAACAATTTTCCAGTGCATCCTTTACAGTGATCGAAATACCGGGTGCACACCTGCACTAGTGCAGGTACATTTCCCAAAGAACAGGTTCATTTTGCCCTATACCTGCACTGCGTGCAGGTGGCTTGCCCGACGATAAAACGATACAGTTATATTGTTTACTAGCCATGCTTATAATAGTGGTAATGTTCATTAGTTATGTGGATCAAGCATACATGTAGGTACTGGAGGGACCATCAATTAGTTTCCTTACATGTAATCACTAAAGATGGCATTTCTGTGGTAACATGGGCCAACATAAAACAATTTGCCAGTACTGCCCACTATTACATGTACATGTAGATCATGGTGTGAACATTGGTGTAAATAAAGATTCAACATCTCAAGAAAGCTATCAGAATAGACAGGGCTATTGGATTGAAGAGTATAGGAGGCTGCATGATGGACAGTGATAACATTTCTCCCTTGGTTTGTAGCCTGGATACATTTGTTCGTTTTCTCCTTACCAGAGCAATGCAACTGCACTGCACGTGGCAAGTGGGAAGGGTCATCGTGATGTAGTACAGACCTTGTTGGGAGCTGGTGCAGGAGTGAATATAGCAAGTAGGAAGGGTCATTATGTAAACTATTTTAGCAAATAACATATGATCGATCTGTACATGTACATGTACATGTAGGTAAAACGTCTAGTTCCATATTCGTAGTACGCCGTTTAAACGAAGGCGTACAAACAATTACATCTTCGTACATGAAATATGTACACAAATAGTATGCACTGCCCAGATGTTGGAAGTAAGAGTGCCAGGTGGATTTCTTGCACAGGGAACACCGGAACGCCTTGCCTTGCCTCTGCCCATAGTTTCCATCTCTTGAAGGCACCCAGGTACTTCCTAGTTGTGCTGTCAGCTCTACTGCTTAGCACAGTGGTTGGTAGTGCCTCTGCATGTCTAATCATTGTAACCACCAGCCCAGGTGGGGGGCACAACCAATTATTCTCTTCACGCCAGTGAACAGTGTATGCATCCACTGCCTCCATTCCTGGGCATTCAAGACACGAGTTAAACCGGTTCAACTAAGCATTATAATTATCTGCATATTGATCTGTGTTATGTGGACCCCACAGAATTTATGAACCTACATACATGTATAGGCCCTGGGGATCCAACCAGGCTCCATTCTCCACATACCCACCTCACTAATCTTTAACAACTCTGGGGCACATAGCACATCCACCCAAAACTGTACATGCTGTCTCTACCACCCTTTGATGGACACTGGTCGGCCATCACCCAATTGGAATTCACACTTTACCTGTAGATTTATAAAATATGAAGAGAATTGATACTTGTGCTGTTGGTTAGATAAGCAATTTATGAGGAGTGTGTTCAAATAATCAGTGGAGGGAACTGAAGTGGTGGTGGCATCAAAGCAGATAGATGGTGTGGGGTGTTGATACACCACTCATCCTTTGCAATACCTTACCATTACATAGTAATAAAAAACCTTGCTACATGTATCCTGCTCACACATAAAGGTGCTCTTCCTGAGCCAAGGAACAATCTCATAACAGTTAAAATGAACAGCACATTGTATGCATGTTAGGACACCTACAATGTCCTCTGACACTTGGCTCCATCACTTTTATCCCTGCCCCCCATGTGGCAATCCATTTCGTCCAATCACCATGTCATGACAGCATTTGGATAGATAGGACTTGTATGGATGGTTTAGTGGTGTACTTTCCATGTACTTGTAAACTTCCCCCACAGATGGCACTTGAGATGTTGAATATTATTAATTACCCTAGCAGTATGCATGTACATGTACATGTAGACCATGGTGCGTCAAGGCCCATAACCTCAGTCCTTACCCTAATACCACAAACTATGTGTACCAACATGTGTACAGAGTACAGCACATCATATACAAATTGAGGAAATGAGCTGCACATGGTGTGCACCTATGTACATGTGTACAGCGCCGTCCACCCACAAGTTCACACTCGCACGCGAGCGACTCGCGAGTGACTCGCGAGTGACTCGCACTCCACTCGCTAACACTCGTACTCCATCCGTGTATTACTCGCGTCGAGCATAATTGGTGAACAAAATTGAAAAAAAAAAACAAACTCTCGTGCATGTGTTAGCTATTATCTATGGCTGCATGTATTAGCGCATGCTTTTATTACCTACTACTGCGCGACAACAGTTCGACCACCGCTATACTAGTAAACTTGACTATAGTACGCCAGCGCCGTATACAAGCACCGTCCGCCTTACTTAATTTGCGTACGCAGGGTGTTAAGAGACGCACCCTCCCTGCTGCGATGCACTCCCCCCCCCCCCACCCCCCTCCTTCCTTTCGTGTCGGGCCTGAAGTGGACAGCACCCGCCCCCTTCCACTTATCATATCGGGCCAGTACCCAGCCACTTTCCTATATTTTGTAAGGTCACCTTTTTAACAAATTCGACCCCCCCCCCCAAGTCTACGTACGCCCAAATGAATCGACCCTAGCACTAAGACGATATGTTGCCTTACGTGTAGCTATGCATGGTATGATATTAAACCTGGTATTAGCAGCAGTGCATGTATAAAGTTGCTTCAAAGTAGAGGAGGAAACCTTAGGGTTAATAGTCTATCAATTGGGAGAAGGAGAGAAACTAAATGGTCTATAAACATACACGTAGGGCCCATAGTGAGGAAGAGGAGAGGACTGCATGTGTATATGTCCTTCCAAATAAGGGTTCCAACATAACTCATGTACATGTACATGTACATGTAGACATCTTGTTTATATATCTGCCAGCAGCAAACAACATCTACACTCAACACCTCCTCACACTCACAGACAACATCCATCAATCCTAACTGGGACCTTTACTCATTGGCCACTTAGCAGCAGCTTCACAACTCCACACTCGCTGGCCACACCCATCGACCTCACTCACTGACCACACCCAGGACCCTTAGCGGCAGCATCACAACTCCACACTCACTGGCCACACTCAGGACCCTTAGCACAACTACACATTCACTGGCCACACCCATCGACCCTCACTCCTTGGCCACACCCAGGACCCTTAGCAGCAGCATCACAACCCCACCCTCACCGGCCACACCCAGGACCCTTAGCACAACTACACACTCACTGGCCACACCCATCGACCCTCACTCACTGGCCACACCCACTGACCCTCATTCACTGGCCACACCCACTGACCCTCATTCACTGGCCACACCCAGGACCCTTAGCGGCAGCATCACAACTCGACACTCACGAGTACCTTAACCCCACAACTTCTCACTCACTGGCCACTCCCATTGGCCCTCCTAGAGTGCTTTAACCCCACAACGTCACTAACTGACCACACCCATTGGCCACACCCATTAGGCAGATTTACTGCGCGTTAACGTACATAACGACCAGTTGGGTGTAGCCCGACCTTAGCGTTTTGTTCCAAAGTTGGGTATCAAGCCATATCTGAATTTGTACCCATGTGATAGCAAGTGTGGGCTATTATCACATATAGTAGCCACATAAGCTACCAGATGGTATATGCTAATATACCATCTGGTATACCAGCTCGATGCTAATCGGATTCACAGAGACGTCGCCGCACGCTTACGCATCACCCAGCAATGAATTACACTATAATGAAATCACGTGCGCGGTACATAATTGAAATTAATAATTCATGCGGAAATGTTCGACACTCCCCCTTGACTGGCTGACAGCAAGTCAATACGGGTCCCCAGCCAACTCCTTTAATCGATAGCGTGCAACTTGAGCAGCAGTTCGTTGTGGGCGAGACTCGTTCCGGCCTCCTCCAGGTGGCTCTTCCGCATCAGATGCAGCAGTGTGACTTAGTTCAGTATCCTCTTCATCCCTGACCACAGAAGCTTGATCAGTTGCACAAGTGTTTGCATCAGCAGCAATACTCGTCTCCAGTGGGTAGAGGTGTTGGATGGGACGGTTGAGTAGTATAGTCTTCTTGCCTGACTGCACACGAAGGGATGCTCCTCTTACAGCCCCATCTGATCCTTCCAGCAACCCCACAACTCTTCCTATCCACCACTGAGTCCTAGGCTGGTCTGCATCGTAGATCAACACCACCTCCCCCAGTGCAAGAGTGCGATGTCCATTCCTTGGCTTCTGTGAGTGGGCGTGGCTCTCCCTAAGTTCCATCAAATATTCAGACCTCCACCGCTTCCAGAAGTGCTCTAGAATCTGGTTCAGATGTTGCATCCGTCGACTCAGATCCTCACTTCCTCCAGACTCAGGATCCTTGGACCTTGTTACTGAACAAGGTAAGGTACACAAGCGGTGACCCAACAATAGATGAGAAGGTGTAAGGGGTTCATCCATATCTTCTGAAGATATGTATGAGATAGGACGAGAGTTGAGTATGGCCTCCACCTCAACCAATGCTGTATGCAGTTCATCGTATGTCATCCTTGCCTTGCCAATCACCTTTCTCAAACATCTCTTCATTGCCTGAACCATTCTCTCATAAAATCCTCCCCACCAAGGTGCTTTCTCCAATATGAACGTCCACTGTATGCGTACATCTCTGAAGTGCTGTTGTGTCTCCGGCATGTTCAGTATTGAAGAGATAATCTTATTGGCAGATCTAAATGTCTTGCTGTTGTCTGAACACAACGTTTGAGGGATACCACGTCTTGCTGAGAAACGTTTCAAGCAACGAACAAATGCAATAGCAGTCAAGTCTGGAACCAGTTCCAAATGTACAGCCCGAACAACACAGCATGTGAACAGGCAGATCCAAACTTTATCACCATTTTTCAGGTACAAGGGTCCTGCATAGTCCACGCCAGCACAGCTGAATGGTGGTGATACTCTCACCCTGAAATCAGGTAACGGCAGTGCAGTTGGACCACTGAGAGGACGGGAGCTGAAACGTTTACACACCATACATCCATTCAACAGCCTTCTGACAAACTGTCTACCCTTCACAACCCAATACTTTGACCGTAGTTGTGTGAGTGTATCCTTCACCTCACTATGCATCACTCTCGCATGACAATCACTTACAATCAACTGAGTGAAGTGATGCCCCTTGTGAAGTAGTATCGGGTGCCTTGCAGGCTCAGGTAGATCGGCATGTTGTAATCTTCCTCCACATCTCCATATGCCATCTGCACTGCAATACAACCCAAGCTGTTGCTGCCAAAGTCCAAATTGTTTATCCTGAGTAAGCATTTTCTGTGACACCCGAACCCAATACATCTCTGCACCTTCAATATCTTCAGCTGTCAATGAAGTACCCTTGATCTTGGTCTTCAGAACTGAAACAAACTTCATCACGTATGCAGTCACCTTTAGCAGTCGACCTAGAGTACTGAAATGCTCACAGTTGAGAATAGCTTCAACTTGACTGGTACTTTGAGTGAGGAAACTGAATGCAGGGTGGTCCTTTACTCGGATTTCCTTGAAGCATTCATCTGGGACAGAATGAAGGTCAGAAGACTGTGGTTCAAACCCAGGGTCACTTATCCACGAGGGTCCATTGATCCATAGTGTGTTGTCAATGAGCTGCGACATATGAGCTCCTCTTGATGGTAGGTCTGCTGGGTTCTGCTCACCAGGGCAGTGATACCAAGAGTCAATAGGTACTAAGCTTCGCACTTCATTTACACGGTTTTGGACAAACTGCTTCCACTCCTTATCAAACCTTCTGATCCAATACAATGTGATCTTTGAATCTGTGTAGCAAACTGGACGATCCAAGACCTGTTCAGGTTCCAATGCTTGAGTGATGCTTGATATGAGGCGAGCTAGCAAGAGTGCAGACAACAATTCCAAACGAGGGATAGTCTGAGTACAGTCAGGTGCAACTCTTGTCTTGGAGACTACAAGACGTGTGACACATTGATCTGCCATCCTCATTCTCAGGAAGACCACAGCAGCATATGCCTTCTGGGATGCATCACAGAAGCCGACCAATGAGCAAGTGCAAGAAGTAGAACTCGTGAAATTGTTGAAGTAGCATCGTGGGATGCAGAGTGGTTGGGATTTCTCCAGACTTGATAGCAGACAATTCCATTTTGCCAACAGCTCCCCCGACAGCATTTCATCCCAGTTCAGCTTAGCCGCACAAATATCCTGAAAGAGCATTTTGAATTAGACAGTGACAGGAGAAAGAATGCCTAAAGGGTCATAAATCCTTGCAGAGAGTCCAATAATGTTCCTCTTGGTAGGCTTGATAGCAGCGATGTCGTGTAAGAGGGCACTGAGGTCAAACACCAGTTCATCCTCTGAGGGTTTCCATTTGACATCCAACACCTTTACACATTCTGGAGCCTGGAGCCTGTCACCTAGGGTGTTCTTGGTATATGACTCATCATCACATGTGACTGGATCATCGGTAACTGTCGATCGATGATGTAGAAGATCTGCAGACAAAAGATGTCTCTGAAGT
The DNA here is from genome assembly GCA_963681505.1 of Eunapius fragilis. NCBI lineage: Eukaryota > Metazoa > Porifera > Demospongiae > Spongillida > Spongillidae > Eunapius > Eunapius fragilis. The sequence goes on along the minus strand of OY811972.1, from coordinate 5,663,887 downwards.
GATGGTGAGTTAGTCACAAACTTCCGGAGGTTGAAGCCTGCTTCTGCTAATCGTTCTCGTGCCTTCTTCGCCAAGAGCAGAGCCTCCTCTTCAGTGTCTGATCCAGATGTCAGGTCATCAACATAAATTGAGCGAACAAACTTGTTCACAAAGGATGGGTCACTGTTTCTGTAGTGCTCCATGTGGTGTTGCAACGTGGCATTGAGAAGGAAGGGACTAGATGACACACCAAACACCACTCGGGCAAATCTCAGAGTTATAAGCCTTGGTAAATGACTCTTGATGTCTTCCAACCACAGAAAGCGCAATGCATCACGGTCCTCTTCAGCAACTGACACCATTAGGAAGGCCTTCTCTATGTCAGCGGTCACTGCAACATGGTAAAGACGGAATCGCAGCAAGATGTCCAAAATGTTCTGCCCGAATGTGGGACCAGCATATAAACAGTCATTAAGGGATGGTCCATTACTTCGTGCTGAGGCATCAAACACGATTCGCAACTTGGTGGTTTGCTTGTCCTCTCGAATAACTGCATGATGTGGAACATAGTGGGTCGTTCCAACAGCTCCATCACCTGGTACTGCTACCATCTCGACAATGCCACTCTTCATCTGGTCTCGTATGACTGCATCATATTGGTCCAGGATGTCTGGAGTCCGCTGGAGTCGGTTCAAGAGGTTGAAGAGTCTTGCCTTACTAAGTTCAAAATTATCAGGAAGTAGAGGATGTGGCTCCTTCCATGGGAGTTGAACACAATAGCGACCATTCTGCAATGTGATGCTTCGAGTGAATCTGCCATACACAGAGTCTTCATCCTCCCTTATCCCTAAGCTGTCTAGTTCCCAGAAAGCTTGCAGTTTCTTCTCAAGGTCGGCGCAGTCTTCTCGTGGAGAGCATCTCACATTTAGAATGTGAGAACAGAGGGCATTGGTTTTTGCAGATCCAAGAAGTCCAGAGTAGGTCCAGAAAGCACCCATCCAAATCTAGTCTGAACAGCAGTAGGTCCAACTCTTCCTTGAATGATTCTTTCCGTTACTGCTTTCCAGTAATAGTCTGCACCAATCAGAATGCTGATTGGTAGGTTCTCAGAAGAGTCATTAGGGTCTGCCAGGTCCAATCCAGACAAGTACTGGAAGCGTTCTACTGCAATGTCTGTTGGCTGTCCAGATAGTGGTTCGCAGATGAAGGGTACCACATATGATGTGAGTTCAAGGTCTGGTCCCAATCTTGTTGCCAGTCGAATCTTGACAACATCACACATCTGCGTCTTCTCTGCCTCTGACCCAAATGTCTTGATGGACACAGCTACAGTCTGCTCCGGTGGCAAGTTCAGCATATCCCTTAGCTCAGCAGATATGTAAGATTTTTGGCTTCCACTGTCAAGGATCAACCTAGCCTTCACTGGATCAGCTGGTCTGTTCTTGCAATACACCATGGTAGTAGCTGTTTGAAGTATTACAGGGGTACGCATGTCAACATACATTGACATGGTAGAAGTGTTGCTTCTTGGCTGCTGTGTTACAGTAGACGTGGATGCTTGAGCTTGCTGTGGTGAAGCACTTGCTGTAGGAGGATTAGTCCTTCTGGAGCTATTGCAGATAGTAGAGTGATGTCTACCATTACAACTTGCACATTTAAGTGACGATCTGCATTCTCTTGAGATGTGTCCTTTCTTGAGACACACAAAGCACCTCCCAGCCTTCAGTAGTATTTGCAAACGGGCATCTGGATTTGTCACTTTTGTACAGGATGAGGCTAGGTGTTGTTCTCTACAGAAGTAGCAGTGCATTGAGGTAGGACTGGTTGCGACTAAGGCTGATGCTGTTGCTCGCTCACGATTACTGCTAGGCTTCTTCATTTGTGTTGTGGATGCCTCTATGTTCATACTTGCTCGCTCTCGTGCTTCTATCTCCTTCCCTGCAATCTCCATTATCTCATCCACATTCCAGGAATCCGCGCCAACTTCCTTACTGATGATAATGCAAAGCTCGTGGGGCAGTCGTTTCATCAGGATTGGTGCCAACAGGCTTCCGTACGACTCCGAGGGTACGCCTAGTGATTTCAAGCTTCGGATGTGTCCTTCGGTTTGGTCATAGAGATGACGAAGCCTCTTCAGGTCCCGCGTTGATGAAACTGCCTCAAGTTCAAGGAGTGCATCCATGTGCTTATTGATGACTTGTTGCTTATTACCAAACCGCTTCTGGAGAACAGCAATCGCTTCTGCGTAGTTGACGGAAGTTAGCGATAGACCGGAGATGGAGTTTGCTGCAAGGCCATCAAGCAACGAGTGTAAATAGTTGAATCGGTCGATATCTGAAAGATCCGGGTTATTGTGTACTGAGGACTGGAACATGTCCCAGAACGTGGCCCACTCTGTCGGGCGACCATCAAACCGTTTGAGCACTACCTTCGGGAGCTTCACCCTAGGCCCTCTTCCGGATTCTGGCACAGGCGTTGAACGAACGTTCGGCGCTCCTGTGATACTTCTGGCTGGCTCAGGACTTGGAGTTCGTTCGTGGTCTTCTTGAGACGGCGGGCGAACATCATCTCTCACATCAGCTCGTTGCTGCGACGCTTGTGTTGAAGGTTCCTGCTGTCGCGTTTCGTGACTTCTCAAGGACAGCGTTTCGGCTCGCTCCAATTCTGCTATCCGGATTTGCATGGCTATTATAGCCATGTCTATTTTCTCGCGGTAGATGTCCGCTTGTTCTTTTTCGTCCTTGATCTCATCTTCTTCGGAAATAGCCTCAAGGATCTCTTCGTCGAGCTTTCGAATAATATCTAACTTCTCTTTTAATGTTTGAACTATTCTGTTCATCATCGGTGCGTTCAATTCCGGCGATTCGTCGGTCGACTTGGGCGATTAGCCGCGACGTGGACGCTCTGTGTCCAGCGCGAACTCGTTTCTTTTTAGCTCCAACCTGTTCAGCCATCTTCTAGATATCCCGGCTCGAAGGACCATGTGGTATATTACAGAAGGAGCTCGATGCTAATAGGATTCACAGAGACGTCGCCGCACGCTTACGCATCACCCAGCAATGAATTACACTATAATGAAATCACGTGCGCGGTACATAATTGAAATTAATAATTCATGCAGAAATGTTCGACAATATGTCCGTATTTTCAAGGAAAAGAACAATGGACACTACGACCAGAGATAATATATAGAGGGATTGGAAACGCGTCACGTGCGTAATACTTTGGCTGGGCAGTGCATATAATTCATCCGACACCGTGTGATTCGCACCTTTTAGGCGGGCGTAAGAAAGTGGGCGAAGTAGAAAAAGAAGACTACCTGGCCACCAGAACACGATTTGTCATAGGAATCGAATTCGTTCAGGCATGCCCCATCTGTGTTATCATTTTTGGCGTCTAATTATGTTCCGTTGCATTGTATTTCGTACAAAATGTGTTACGGGGGGAGGGCAGTTTTTTGTCCGACAGTATCTGCTCAGTCACAGCAGGTGTTTTAACGAAACTCGGAATATGTAATGCAATAAGTGTGAGGGGTGGCGTGGGGGTATTCTTTTGTACATCGGCCTTACCAAACATCTACGACGTGATTTTGGGTATACTTTCTTTGTCCGACAGTTTCGTCTATTCAGTGCGCGCTACGTAATACAGACCTGGCTTTCCTCATCACTAGATGGTTGATAAGTGGCGTGACCGTATTTAAATGAGCTACAAACGCGTATGTGAGTGTGTGCATGTTTTCAAAGGTGATGGGAAAAGATATATTTCGATTAGGACGAGAACGAGAAGCGTCTCCGCAGCTACGCTCGTACACAGCTTGTTTCAATTCCACGCCAGCTAGTCGCTGAACATGTGCCTCCGGGGCTTAGTGTCACTACTTTTTTGGATCGAGAACCTGCGGCGTTTGATACTCACAGAAATAATGTATTGGTTATACGCGTACTGGTCGGTCCACTTCTAAGGATTCAAGTGCGGATGGCAGGCGTTACCTAGCGATAATTGGCTCGTTTCCAATCCCTCTATATATTATCTCTGCTACGACTGTGTGACATGCAGTCGGCCAACTGATCGTTTTGTTGTGACTATATAGTTTGCGGTTAGAAAGAGGATCCCGGTATGCGGCCACAAGGAGGATCCCAATATATGGTCTGATATCAGGAACATGAAATTCCACACTCTGAATAAGACACCTTCAGTTTTAATCATTACAATGTGTATTCCAACCATTTTTCAAAACTTGATTATTAGGACCATAGTTACGTTACCCCCGGGGAACGTGATGCTTGCGCGGATAGACATTAAACCCTACGCGGTGCAGTACGATTACTAGTGTAACTAGGTGTAGGGCTTATATAAACACGAATTGTTTCGAAACAGTATTTAGTGTATTCAGTTCCTTGAATGTGCTTTTATTGTGGCTCCCAGGTTGCAGCTTTTGCATCAAATAAAACATTTACAAGAAAGCTTCCTGAGGGGAAAAAAAACTCTTTGGCCTAAATGTGATTTGGTGCATGATTTTTTTTTTAATGGTTGGGGGGGGGGGGGGGGGGGGGGGGGATTGTCTACTTTTAAACAATTCATTGCACAAAATACTGTACACTAATTTCAATAAAATCCTTCCTGCCCTTCCAACCCAAATGACAGGTTACTAGAGCAAACCCGTTCGCTGGGAAGGCTGAATTTTACAGTCCCCCCCCCCCCCCCCCCCCCCCCCCCATCACGTAGCGCCTTAAAGCCAAGGCCAATGTTTCTGACGGCGTTGCTCCTTTCCCTTTTTCCTGGCATCAATCACGTATGATTCTGGAAAATTGTCTTCTGTCGCTGGTAAGATCGTTCTGTCTATACAAAACTAAGACAAACTAATCATGTAACCGTCCCCTTAGATGGAACGTAACACCATCAGATGCACTACCTAATTGTTCCAAATACTGCTAGTTAGTACTACTAGTACTAACAAGACTTAATCTAGTTTACACGTCCATTCATGTAGATACCGCACCACCTCCGCTCGCGATTACTTTATAAAAACAATTATTTTAAATTTTGTTTAGCAATCACGGCGAATGCGTGAGATTAGGCTCTTATGCGTGAGACTCACGCTTAATGCGTGAGACTTGGTGTGTCTGGGCCGTTGTGGAAGGTAGCGCTAATTGGGTAGCCCAACGTTGTGGAAGGTAACGCTAACGAGGCGTAGCCCCACCTACGCAAAACGATGTGTGTGTGGGCTATTTGTGATAATTAATAACCCACACTCGATATCGGACATTCCAAAACGTGATTGCGAACAATGGCTAGGCATTGTGCATGTATACGTTACGCCCCCTCGATGTAATTCACTTTGGGCAGTACCATAAATCGTTTTGTCAAGTGAGCGAGTGGCACTCGCAATGTACGCGGACTCGCGCGCGCGTTAATGCACTCGAACATGACTCGAACACGACTCGCACTCGACTCGCACGCACTCGCGAGCGAGTGTGAACTTGTGGGTGGACGGCGCTGTATGTATACTAACAATGGCCATGCATTCAATCACAATGTCATGACAACATTTGGGTGGTATCCCATAGCCATTCTTGGCTGACTATGACCACCAGCAGCCATGTATCTTAAGCAGCTGATCATACAATGTACATGTAGACATACAGCATGACATGTCTACATGTACATGTAGCTCTCTATACATGTGGATGGTTTAATGGTGTACTTTCCATGTACATGTAAACTTCCTCTTCACCTCAGCTGGCACTCAATGTGTTGAATATTATTATTAACCTTATCAGTATACATGTACATGTAGATTGTGGTGGGTCAAAGCCCATAACCTTAGTGATGTTGTCTTTTCTACACCCTGCACCTTCTCCCTCTGTACTTCTCTCATTCACTTCTCTTCTTCATATTCACTTTCAAACTGTTCTCCCTTCTTATGTGCATCTGTGATGCCTTTATTCCTTCTCTCCTTACCAGAACAATACAAGTCCACTGTATGTGGCAAGGGAGAATGGTCATCATGATGTAGTACAGACCTTGTTGAGAGCTGGTGCTGTAGTGAATATAGCAAGATCTAATGTAAGTGATGTTTAGTTGTGGAGAGATGTACATGTATATGGACTAATGAGGGTATGGAGGGATGTTATAAGGATGCAGTGGCAGAGGGCTACATGTACAATGTACCATTAATGAAAATTGCTGCCCACCCCCTCCTCCCCCCCACAACACATACATGTACACACAAGGTGTGCTATCGAGATTTAAGAAGTGTGCATGTTACTCACGTCCAAAAATATTCCGGTTCATTTCTTACTGAGCAACCTAAAACACGTGGGTCGGTAGCATTTTTAACTTTACACCACCCTGCGATATATACTATACTACATATAACCGTCTATGCGTAGATGATATGGTAGACGCCAATCGGGATTTATTAACATTCAAGCAATTTCAATTTAGACTCTTAGTAGACTGTGACTTTGTATGGGAGCGTACTTGACATCTTCAGATCATGATGCATTTACTCATATTTGTTTGTCTTTGGATGAATGTTGCTTTTACCGTTTATTATATTAATATCTTGCTGTCCTGAATAATTAATTTTTCCAGATAAAGTTCAACTTGGAAAGCTCATACGTTTTTTGTCTGTTACAGACATTATTGGCCTCGAACTTGGAACCCATATTTAATAATCATTTTTGTGGGTGGTGAAAGAGTTAAATTCTAAAGCGCTGATTTTAAAATTCGGATTGATGTAGAAGATAAACAACTAATATCTCGCGTATTTTGTTAATATAATTTCAGTGAATAGATAACCCATGCATTTGATGATGTGGCAGCCATATTTATTTTTTACCTTGGCTTATATCACTAAGTGGTGGTAAGTGTGTTACATAACTATCATACAACAGCTATCAACACTTCATTTCTGCCTCAAGTGTTTCTTTGATAGTCTATGCCAGCAACAAATGCCAGATGCAAGTAAGATCTTAGAGCACATTGAGTAGTATCAATGGCAAGAGCTTCCTAATATACCACAAACCACTTAGACCACTTAACAACACAATTTGTTCATTCGCAGCAATTTACATGTACACATGTACAAATCACTTTGACTTAGTTAATGAATTTATGCATTTAGTTGTGTCAGCCAGACATTGTTTGGCAAATTTACTTTAGCTGACTGACCAGGTCAGTCAACAGAGGAGACGGTCCACTATCTGCACACATTATGAACTGTAGCATGCACAATCATTTGTTGTTTGGACTTTAATTGAATTGTGCGTACATGTATTTGCACAGTTCAATTGGTAATTTACATTGATCACTCTTGTGTTAGTATGGTCGGAGTCCATTGTGGACAGCAAGTTTGAATGGATGCCTTGAAGAAGTGAAGAAACTCATTGAAGCAGGAACTGATATCAATCAGGCTGATAAGGTTGGTGTGAAATGATCTGCTCCATTTACAATGTACATGTAGTGGTCAGCATGTACTAGTACTTTAACATGATTTAGAATAAAACGTTTCGGGGAAATTACAACATGAATAACATAGCATTTACAGTTACATAACCATGTGCCTTCTTAGTGACTGATATTTATATCTCACATTGCACATCAGTGGTCTCTTATTTTATACTTTATGCCACATGTACATGTGTTCAAGATGTAATTTTAATGTCCAAAGTCAGATGAGCATATGTTGGTGATGAATGATGTTGTTGAGTGGTGGGACAATGACCAAAACCCATCTGTGTAGGGAAATAGATTGTTCTGGGGCAAAATCCCATACCCCAATATGGGAACATCCCCCTCCCTCTCCCCCCTCCCTTCTCCCTAACTGTGGCTTCATCGTTTATTTTTGTTGGCTGCACCACTTTTTATTAGCTTCCATGACCGCTGGGATTAGGATATTGCTTGTCCATATGAATAAAGTGACCCACACAGACCAATACTCCAATAGGCTGGAATGGTACACAGCACACAGACCAATACTCCAATAGGCTGGAAGGGTACACAGCACACAGACCAATACTCCAATAGGCTGGAAGGGTACACAGCACACAGACCAATACTCCAATAGGCTGGAATGGTATGTGGACCCCACAGAATTTATGAACATAAAGGCCCTGGGGATCCAACCAGGCTCCATTCTACACATACCCACCTCACCAATCTTTAACAATTCTGTTTGCAAGTGTGGCTGTTGACTACCCACCAGTACTCTCATATTACACAGCTTGTGTGCAATGGAGTCCAGTACCCTAAGCACCACCACCAATTCCCTTCCTGTAGAACTCTGGGCTGCTTCTCCTGGCAACCAACTACCCTGTGCAACATGCAGGCCATGCTCCACTGTATTCCCCCAATAGCCAGTATCACTCACATTTGAATACACCAACCTAACGGCTGAAGGGCTAAGCCATATAGGCTGGGCATTATATTGGCCCACACAAATAGATGATCTCCAAAACTCTAACTCCCGCTGCACACCTCGGTTGATCTCTAAGTGCTCACACCATGCATGTCTGGACCACAGCAAGACGTACAAACTCCTAGTCATAATCCTAGACATTGGCCCCAAAGCCAACCCCCTGGAAATAACCTTGCCAACCAAACTAGCAATAAACCGTGCATTCAGATGTGTGGCTACCCCAGTGATCTGCAACATGGCACACAAAGCTGTTTGGAACCAAAACACAGCCCTGTTCCAGGTCTGCATTGAATCCCAACCACGCTGTGCTAAGTGACGGGAACCAAACTGACTTACCCTCATGCACAACCAAACCCGCACATTCAAGAGCATCCCTCACCCATGCACTGGCCTTTTTGGCCTCTATCTTACCCTTAACTGCACATATGCCATTGTCCAGGTACATCACTGCTTTTAACCCCTTAGATCACCGTAGCTTAACCAAGGGTCGCATAAGTTTAGAGAACACATACATGTATGGTCCATCAAAACCCAAGTACTTACGATGTGCCTCCACCACCTCCACATGGTAAGGTAACCCGACTTTAAATCATATACTCACCTGATCTGAAAAGCATCGTGGCAATACACAAGTTATCAAACTTAAATTCCGTACTAACTGGTTCACATGACGCAGGTTAAGCACCAAGCGCTTCTTCTGACAGCGGGCTGCAAATATAAGGTCTAGCACTTACTGTCTGGACGTAACCCCCACTGAGCAGCTCAGCATGGTCCACAAATCCTGTGTTCACCCATGCCGACTGCTGATTTGTCCTTGTTTACACCGTAGGTTTGGAGTAGAACGGTATCACATACCCTTCCTGTATTAAATCAACGATCCACTCTGGGGCACATAGCACATCCACCCAAAACTGTACATGCTGTCTCTACCACCCTTTAATGGACTCTGATCAGCCATCACCCAGTTGGAATTCACAACATCTGCCCATAGAAAGTTTTATGGCATACCTTAATGTAAAGAGCCCCAAATTTATCTCAGTTAAAAGGGGCAGGTGATTTATAATAATGTACATGTACCAACCAAGCACTGGTTATCACAACCCTTGATGTGTAGGAGTAAAGCTTTTAAACTACATGTTTAGAACAAGAGCAGCTTGTGTACACATGTTCACCATCTACACTCTGTACTTTATTATAAAATATGAAGAGAATTGATACTTTTGCTGTTGGTTAGATATGCAATGTACAGTGTATGAGGAGTGTGTTCAAATAATCAGTGGAGGGTACTGAAGTGGTGGTGGCATCAAAGCAGATAGATGGTGTGGGGTGTAGATACACCACTCATCATTTGCAATACCTTATCAGTGCATAGTAATAAAAAACCTTGCTACTTACTGTACATGTATCCTGCTCACACATACAAGTGCTCTTCCAGAGCTAAGGAACAATCTCATAACAGTTAAAATGAATAGCACATGGTGTGCACGTTAGGACACCTACATTGCAGGAATTTTATGATGGGTTGGTGGGTAGACAACTGAGTTATGTCAACCATCGAAGTTATAATATCAAATGCCAGAATTCAATTGTGTGCAATGAATTCATAGTGTAGTAATAGTTACATGTATAAACAACAGCATACACAAATTGATTTCCACACATTGAAAGATCATGCCCGCACTGCTGGTGAGAAGTGCAATTAACTATAAAAAGCGGTACCATCCAATATAATTTTTACGGTCAACAGAGAATATACCACAGGTACAAGATGACGACACATTTGAGAGACTCCAGCCATACCTCAAACAAAGTGCATCTTGAAATTCACCCTTATGCAGAGAAACAAAACTCGTCCAAAGGAAGTACAGATAACCAGCATGAGGATGCACCTTTTCCCTATTAAGATCAACCAGTCATTGCAGCTTGGCAGATAGGTTGTCATTTATGCAATCAGCAAGGGCATTTTGTAGTTTTCTATTTTCTGAGTGACTAGATTTTCTTGTTTCAGATAATGTGGCACCAGCAGAGGGAAGTTTGTCCTCTTGTGAAATGATTAGTGCAACCAGCGGATATGTTAGTTGTTTGGATGAGTTAAAACATTGAGAAGAGCATGTCGTAGGATTTAAAATCCCCATGCCACCAAGTCTAACTGGTAAGGCAAGCAACTCGCTCTCTAGTTTTGAGCATGGAGGGCGACCTGTTATAGCAGGGATGAAAAACTGATGAATTGAGTCCTCCAAAGGCTTCTATATCAAGAACGGTGTGCAAGAGAAACAACCAAAGTCTCGAGTGCCCATGAATGTATGCTGCATAAGCAACCTGAGGTTGAAAGTGAGCAATTTCGGCAAGTTGTTTGACATCAGTGACCCATGTTGTAACTTTTTTGCTTACAAACTTTTCAACGAAAGTTCTGGTTCCTAAATATGTATACTCCTGTGTAGTGTGCACATCCTTTGCATAGCATACACTACTCGATCCTTTTTTCCCTATGAGAGCGATTGCACATGTACCATCGTTGGTCAGCTTCCCTCATCACTGCCTCCCGTCCTCATCTGATAATACCTCATGTGGCTGCTACCTGTCATGAACGTAGTACACTATGTGTATACTTGAATGTGCTCAGTTATAAGAATTATTTTCAAAATGATCTGGTTTCTTAATTCTTGTGTCCAACACAGTTGTTTGTGGTTGGATACTAGGTTTATAATTAGAATATTACAGTACCTGTCTAAATAATTACTTCATTACAGACACCTTATGTTTCAATCACATCATAACTCTTCGGGACAGCTATATAAGTATATACTTATGAGTAGAATACAACACAACATTTCAACCTCTTTTAATTATTATGAACACGCATTCTTTAAATTGCGCAGCAACTTCATGCGCAAACAGTGTTTACGCATTGATTATTCATAAGATACACTAAGCCTATATACACATGTACATTACTGCATAGAAAGTTTCATGGCATACCTTAATGTAAAGAGCCCCAAATTTATCTCAGTTAAAGGGTAAGTGATTGATAAAAGTGTACCAACCAAGCACAGGTTATCACAACCCTTGTGATGACCAAAGCAGATTGATGGTGTGGGGTGTAGGCATGCCAACATGTACATGTAGCTCTGTTCATAATAATATTATGAATTACCCTATCAGTCTACATGTACATATACATGTACACCATGGTGGGTCAAGGCCCATGACCTCAGTCCTTACCCTAATACCACAAACCATGTGTACCAACATGTGTACAGAGTACCTGCTGCAACACATCATATACAAATTGATCTGGTGATGTTGTTATTTCTACACCCTCCCAACATGCACCTTCTCCCTCTGTACTTCTCTCATTCACTTCACTTCTTCATATTCACTTTCAATCTGTTCTCCCTTCTTGTGTGCATCTGTGATGCCTTTGTTCCTTCTCTCCTTACCAGAACAATGCAACTCCACTGTTAGTGGCAAGTCAGGTGGGTCATCATGATGTAGTACAGACCTTGTTGGGAGCTGGTGCTGATATGAATATAGCAACATCTAATGTAAGTGATGTGAGGGTATGGAGGGGTATGTTATGGATACAGTAAAAGAGGCTACATGTACCATTAATAAAATTTATGAAAACTGCTCCCCACCCCCCCCCCCCCCCACAACACATACATGTACACAAAAGGTGTGCTATTGAGATTAAAGAAGTGTGCACGTTACTCAGGTGTGTCAGGCCCAAGTGCATAGCATATAGGCAGGGGCAGGTGTTAATGATTCAATAGGACGGTCTTAAGTTTTTATCCCACATTGGAGATCAATGGCCTCTTATTTTATACTTTATGCCACATGTACATGTGTTCAAGATGTAATTTCTAAATGTTCAATGTTGTCAATGCAATGTACATGTTACAACGAGTTTCCAGTGCATCCATTACATAACCATCCTTGGCAGATTGTGACCTCTAGTGGCCATGCCTCTTGAATAAGTGATGGGCCACACCAGCCCTCACTGCAGCAGTGGCACCACCTGCCCACAGACTAAATACACTTAGGTCCATACCCAACTGTTCTGTCTTCTCTAGTAGCAACTACCTAAGTCTTGTGTAGCCCCCCCTGATTTACTCAATCACCCATGCTCTTGTGTGCACAAACTACCCATGCCGAAATATCTCTCCATCATGGCTACCGGGTATGTAGGTGTCCCTGTACGATCAACTACCAGGGAGGAACCCTCCCTGTACTGATCTATCTTGCTAGACGTTATATTTATGGTCATGCTTTCTGTGCCAAATGCAATATCAGAGCACTGCAACTTTAACAACTCATCACAGTGCATAAAACCAGCAAATGCCACCAGGCATAGTACTAACAGTCTAACATCAGACAATGATGTTTCCTGCCCCACCAAGTCTACCATTGCCCTTATCATGTCTGCAGTGACAGGCTCCCTGCACATCTTTGGCCACACCAACTCACTCCTGAGCCCTGCCAGTGTCCCCTGCACTAATGGTGCATCCCCCCACTGATGGCAAACCAGCTATCTGATGCAGCCAGGTACCAGTGCTTGCACTGCCTCGTCTGTTGCAGCTCACCACTCAAAAGACTCACCCAGATGTTGGAGGTAAGAGTGCCAGGTGGATTTCTTGCACAGGGAACACTGGAACGCCTTGCCTTGCCTCTGCCCACAGTTTCCATCTCTTGAAGGCTGCCCACATATCCACCCAAAACAATACATGTTGGGCCACACAACTAGATGATCTCCAAAACTCTAACTCCCGCTGCACACCTCGGTTGATCTCTAAGTGCTCACACCATGCATGTCTGGACCACAGCAAGACGTGTACAAACTCCTAGTCATAATCCTAGACAATGGCCCCAAAGCCAACCCCATGGAAATAATCTTACCAACCAAACTAGCAATAAACCCTGCATTCAGATGTGTGGCTACCCCAGTGATCTGCAACATGGCACTCAACGCTGCCAACTTAGCTTCTGGAACCGAAACACAGCCCTGTTCCAGGTCTGCATCGAATCCCAACCACGCTGTGCTAAGTGACGGGAACCAAACTGACTTACCCTCATGCACAACCAAACCCGCACATTCAAGAGCATCCCTCACCCATGCACTGGCCTTTTTGGCCTCTATCTTACCTTTAACTGCACATATGCCATTGTCCAGGTACATCACTGCTTTTAACCCCTTAGATCACCATTGCTTAACCAAGGGCTGCATAAGTTTAGAGAACACATATGGTCCATCAAAACCCAAGTACTTACGATGTGCCTCCACCACCTCCACATGGTGGTAACTCGACTTTAAATCAAATACTCACCTGATCTGAAAAGCATCATGGCAATCGCAAGTCTTCATACTTAGATTTCTGTTTCCGTACTAACTGGTTCACATGACCCAGGTTAAGCACCAAGCGCTTCTTCTGACAGCGGGCTGCAAATATACGGTCCAGCACTTACTGTCTGGACGTAACCTCCCACCGAGCAGTTCAGCCACAGCAAGGTCCTCAAATCCTGTGTTCACCCACGTCGACTGCTGATTAGTCCTTGTATACGCCATAGGTTTGGAGTAGAACGGTATCACATACCCTTCCCGTATTAAATCAACGATCCACTCTGGGGCACATAGCACAAGCACCCAAAACTGTACATGCTGTTACTACCACCCTTTGATGGACACTGGTCGGCCATCACCCAATTGGAATTCACAACATCTGCCCATAGAAAGTTTTATGGCATACCTTAATGTAAAGAGCCCCAAATTTATCTCAGTTAAAGGGTAGTGGTTAATAAATGTGTACCAACCAAGCACAGGTTATCATAACCCTTGATGTGAATAAAGCTTTTAAACTACATGTATGTTTAGAACAAGAGCAGCTTGTACACATGTTCTCCATCCACACTCTATACTTTACCTGTAGATTTATAAAATATGAAGAGAATTGATACTTGTGCTGTTGGTTAGATAAGCAATTTATGAGGAGTATGTTCAAATAATCAGTGGAGGCAACTGAAGAGGTGGTGGCATCAAAGCAGATAGATGGTGTGGGGTGTTGATACACCACTCATCCTTTGCAATACCTTACCATTACATAGTAATAAAAAACCTTGCTACATGTATCCTGCTCACACATAAAAGTGCTCTTCCTGAGCCAAGGAACAATCTCATAACAGTTAAAATGAACAGCACATTGTATGCATGTTAGGACACCTACAATGTCCTCTGACACTTGGCTCCATCACTTATATCCCTGCCCCCCATGTGGCAATCCATTTCGTCCAATCACCATGTCATGACAGCATTTGGATAGATAGGACTTGTATGGATGGTTTAGTGGTGTACTTTCCATGTACTTGTAAACTTCCCCCACAGATGGCACTTGAGATGTTGAATATTATTAATTACCCTAGCAGTATGCATGTACATGTACATGTAGACCATGGTGCGTCAAGGCCCATAACCTCAGTCCTTACCCTAATACCACAAACTATGTGTACCAACATGTGTACAGAGTACAGCACATCATTTACAAATTGAGGAAATGAGCTGCACATGGTGTGCACCTATGTACATGTGTATGTATACTAACAATGACCATGCATTCAATCACAATGTCATGACAACATTTGGGTGGTATCCCATAGCCATTCTTGGCTGACTATGACCACCAGCAGCCATGTATCTTAAGCAGCTGATCATACAATGTACATGTAGACATACAGCATGACATGTCTACATGTACATGTAGCTCTCTATACATGTGGATGGTTTAATGGTTTACCTTCCATGTACATGTAAACTTCCTCTTCACCTCAGCTGGCACTCAATGTGTTGAATATTATTATTTACCCTATCAGTATACATGTATATGTAGTATGTGGTGGCCCAAAGCTCATAACCTTAGTGATGTTGTCTTTTCTACACCCTGCACCTTCTCCCTCTGTACTTCTCTCATTCACTTCTCTTCTTCACATTCACTTTCAAACTGTTCTCCCTTCTTATGTGCATCTGTGATGCCTTTATTCCTTCTCTCCTTACCAGGACAATTCAACTCCACTGTTTATAGCAAGTCAGAATGGTCATCATGATGTAGTACAGACCTTGTTGGAAGCTGGTGCTGGAGTGAATATAGCAAGATCTAATGTAAGTGATGTTTAGTTGTGGAGAGATGTACATGTGCATGTATATGGACTAATGAGGGTATGGAGGGATGTTATAAGGATGCAGTGGCAGAGGGCTACATGTACCATTAATGAAAATTGCTGCCCACCCCCTCCTCCCCCCCACAACACATACATGTACACACAAGGTGTGCTATCGAGATTTAAGAAGTGTGCACGTTACTCACGTCCAAAAATATTCCGGTTCATTTCTTACTGAGCAACCTAAAACACGTGGGTCGGTAGCATTTACTCCACCGTGCGATATATACTATACTACATACACTGTATAACCGTAGATGATATGGTAGACACCGATTGCGATTTATTAACATTAAAGCAATTTCAATTTAGACTCTTAGTAGACTGTGACTTTGTATGGGAGCGTACTTGACATCTTCAGATCATGATGCATTTACTCATATTTGTTTGCCTTTGGATGAATGTTGCTTTTACCGTTTATTACATTAATACCTTGAATGGCTTACGAATATGCTGTCCTGAATAATTAATTTTTCCAGATAAAGTTCAACTTGGAAAGCTCATACGTTTTTTGTCTGCTACAGACATTATTGGCCTCGAACTTGGAACCCATATTTAATAATCATTTTTGTGGGTGGTGAAAGAGTTAAATACTAAAGCGCTGATTTTAAAATTCGGATTGATATAGAAGATAAACAACTGATATCTCGCGTATTTTGTTAATATAATTTCAGTGAATAGATAACCCATGCATTTGATGATGTGGCAGCCATTTTTTTTTACAGTGGCTTATATTACTAAGTGGTGGTAAGTGTGTTACATAACTATCATACAACAGCTATCAACACTTCATTTATGCCTCAAGTGTTTCTTTGATAGTGTATGCCAGCAACAAATGCCAGATGCAAGTAAGATCTTTTAACACATTGCTTAGTATCAATGGCAAGAGCTTCCTAATGTACCATAAACCAGTTAGACCACTTAACAACACAATTTGTTCATTCGCAGCAATTTACATGTACACATGTACAAATCACTTTGACTTAGTTAATGAATTTATACATTTAGTTGTGTCAGCCAGACATTGTTTGGCAAATTTACTTCAGCTGACTATCCAGGTCAGTCAACAGAGGAGACGGTCCACTATCTGCACACATTATGAACTGTAGCATGCACAATCATTTGTTGTTTGGACTTAAATTGAATTGTGCGTACATGTATTTGCACAGTTCAATTGGTAATTTACATTGATCACTCTTGTGTTAGGACGGTCGGAGTCCATTGTGGACAGCAAGTTCCAATGGATGCCTTGAAGAAGTGAAGAAACTCATTGAAGCAGGAGCTGATATCAATCAGGCTGATAAGGTTGGTGTGAAATGATCTGCTCCATTTACAATGTACATGTAGTGGTCAGCATGTACTAGTACATTAACATGATTTAGAATAAAACGTTTCGGGGAAATTACAACATGTAAAAATCATAACATAGCATTTACAGTTACATAACCATGTGCCTTCTTAGTGGCTGATATTTATATCTCACATTGCACATCAGTGGTCTCTTATTTTATACTTTATGCCACATGTACATGTGTTCAAGATGTAATTTTAATGTCCAAAGTCAGATGAGCATATGTAGGTGATGAATGATGTTGTTGAGTGGTGGGACAATGACCAAAACCCATCTGTGTAGAGAAATAGATTGTTCTGGGGCAAAATCCCATACCCCAATATGGGAACATCCCCCTCCATCTCCCCCCTCCCTTCTCCCTAACTGTGGCTGCATCGTTTATTTTTCGTTGGCTGCACCACTTTTTATTAGCTTCCATGACCGCTGGGATTAGGATATTGCTTGACCATATGAATTAAGTTACCCATTTCTTTATGCCATATGTGCATGTGTTCCAAATGTAATTTTAATGTCCAAAGTCAGATGAGCATATGGAGGAGATGAATGCTATTGTTGAGTGGTGGGACAATGACCAAAACCCATCTGTGTAGGGAAATAGATTGATCTGGAGCAAAATCCCATAACCCAATGTGGGAACATTCCCCTCCCCTCCCCTCCCCTCCCCTCCCCTCCCCTCCCCTCCCCTCCCCTCCCCTCCCCTCCCCTCCCCTCCCCTCCCCTCCCCTCCCCCACCTCCCTCCTTCGTAACTGGGGCTGCATTGTTTATTATTCATTGGCTGCACCACTTTTAATAGCTTCCATGACCGCTGGGATTAGGATATTGCTTGACCATATGAATAAAGTGACCCATACAGATCAATTCTCCAATAGGCTGGAATGCTACACAGCACACAGACCAATACTCCAATAGGCTGGAATGGTACACAGCACACAGACCAATACTCCAATAGGCTGGAATGGTATACAGCACACAGACCAATACTCCAATAGGCTGGAATGGTACACAGCACACAGACCAATACTCCAATAGGCTGGAATGGTACACAGCACACAGACCAATACTCCAATAGGCTGGAATGATACACAGTACACAGACCAATACTCCCATAGGCTGGAATGATACACAGCACACAGACCAATACTCCAATAGGTTGGAATGGTACACAGCACACAGACCAATACTCCAATAGGCTGGAATGGTACATAGCACACAGACCAATACTCCAGTAGGCTGGAATGGTACACAGCACACAGACCAATACTCCAATAGGCTGGAATGGTACACAGCACACAGACCAATACTCCAATAGGCTGGAATGGTGCACAGCACACAGACCAATACTCCAATAAGCTGGAATGGTACACAGCACACAGACCAATACTCCAATAGGCTGGAATGGTACACAGCACACAGACCAATACTCCAATAGGCTGGAATGGTGCACAGCACACAGACCAATACTCCAATAAGCTGGAATGGTACACAGCACACAGACCAATACTCCAATAGGCTGGAATGGTACACAGCACACAGACCAATACTCCAATAAGCTGGAATGGTACACAGCACACAGACCAATACTCCAAACATAACACCAAACAAAAATAACGCTAATAACAACAACAACATCGGGCAGCCAACACAATAACACCACACACAACGCTGGGCAGGGGGCTTAACACAAACCTATATTTTAAAAGAAGATGAGCCCACATCTTCTTAAGGAAATACCCCTGGGGAATAATCCTCAATAGGAAAAATCGACTTACATAATGGGGGAAAAAAACCTTCTATCTAGCACTGCTTAGCCACATACACTGTACAACACAACTCACAGAGAAGTCCACCTACTGCCTCTGTGTCATAGTACTCAAGGCTTATCTGTCATCCGTTAAGGACATCTGCTCATTTTGAAAACAATTCACCATCTGGTTTGCGTACATGTATGGGTGTGGTTGGGGAGGGTAAATAATAATCTCCAGATACTGTTACATCATTTTGCATGTATTTAAAGCCCAGGAGATCATACCACCCACCCCATGTCCCCATCTCTTTGTGTATTACTCCACATAAGGATGCCTTTGTTCCTTCTCTCCCTACCAGGACAATGCAACCCCACTGTATGTGGCAAGTTTTAATGGTCATCATGATGTAGTACAGACCTTGTTGGGAGCTGCTGCTGGAGTGAATATAACAAGATCTGATGTAAGTGATGTTCCAACTCATCAGTTGTAAAGTGTATAAATGGAGAGATGTGATAGGTACTGAGCATGATGATTTACAAATAAACATGGGACAATGACCGAAACCCAAGGCCCACTCTACTCATTATTTTCTTTGCTGAAATATCATAAACTAGTTACCTGTTCAAAAATTTCACTAATAGTAAGGTTTTTCCAACATTGAAATATAACTAATCATGCAAGATTTTTTATTTTCCTACACATAGGACGAAGGTAGATGAGGCATTAAGGTACATGTACATTAATGGTTGAACCGTTTAACCGCGAACGCCACTTATAAGATTATTGTGCTTCACATACTTCTCCCTTATTGTATCTCCACTCTGGGGCACATAGTGTATCCACCCTAATGTATAAACAATACAATAATATGAGGGTCTTATGTTTTTTTCCATTGAGATCAGTGGCCTCTTTATGCCACATGTACATGTACATGTCATCAAAATGTACTCATTAAATGTTTAATGTTGTCAATGCAATGTACATGTTACGAACCATTTTCTAGTGCATCCTTTACATAACCATCATTGGCAGATTGTGACCTCTAGTGGCCATGCCTCTTGAATAAGTGATGGGCCACACCAGCCCTCACTGCAGCAGTGGCACCACCTGCCCACAGACTATGCATACCAAATACACTTGGGTCCATACCCAACTGTTCTGTCTTTTCTAGTTGCAACTCCCTAAGTCTTTTGTAGTTGACCCCCCCCCCTGATTTCCACAGGTACTTCCTACTGTAGTTTTGCGCTGTCAGTTCTACTGCTTAGCGCAATGGTTGGTAGAACCTCTGCATGTCTAATCACTCTAACCACCAACCCTGGTGGTGGGCACAAACCATTTATTCTCTTCACCCCAGTGAACAGTGAATAATTCTGAGCATTATCATTATCTGAAAATTCATCTATGGTACTTGGATGTGGACCTCACATGGAAGTTCGGAACCTAAAGGCTCCTACATCTAACTGCCATTCATCCAAATCCACAATCCTGCTGTAATAATCAGCAAGCTGGTTCTCCTCCCTGGGGTGCTAACCTGGCTCCATTCTGCATACACACCTCAACAATCTTAACAATTCTATTTGCAAGTGTGGCTGTTGACTACCCAC
Source organism: Eunapius fragilis (assembly GCA_963681505.1). Taxonomy (NCBI): domain Eukaryota; kingdom Metazoa; phylum Porifera; class Demospongiae; order Spongillida; family Spongillidae; genus Eunapius; species Eunapius fragilis. Next base: position 5,643,582 of record OY811972.1, on the reverse strand, counting down.
CAGTACTCTTATATTACACAGCTTGTGTGCAATGGAATCCAGTACCCTAAGCACCACCACCAATTCCCTTCCCATAGAACTCTGGGCTGCTTCTCCTGGCAACCAACAACCCTGCAGGCCATGGATTTGAGGTGGTTGGGCATTCCTCTAGCAGTGGAGACGTATGGCAAACACAGCCTCGTTCCAGGTCTGCATCGAATCCTAACCATGCTGTGCTATGTGACGGAAACCAAACTGACTTACCCTCATGCACAACCAAACTCGCACATTCAATAGTACCCTTCACCCATGCACTGGCCTTTTTGGCCTCTACATGTATCTTACCCTTAATTGCACATATGCCATTGTCCAGGTACATGTACATCACTGCTTTTAACCCCTTAGGGTCGCATAAGTTTAGAGAACACATATGGTCCATCAAAACCCAAGTACTTACGAAGTGCCTCCACCACCTTCACACGGTGGTAACCCGACTTTAAATCATATACTCACCTGATCTGAAAAGCATCATGGTAATACAAAAGTCTTCATACTTAAAGTTCTGTTTCCGTACTAACTGGTTCACATGACGCAGGTTAAGCACCAAGCGCTTCTTCTGACAGCAGGCTGCAAATATACGGTCTAGCACTTACTGTCTGGACGTAACCCCCACTGAGCAGCTCAGCAACAGCAAGGTCCACAAATCCTGTGTTCACCCACGTTGACTGCTGATTTGTCCTTGTATGCGCCATAGGTTTGGAGTAGAACGGTATCACATACACTTCCTGTATTACATGTAAATCAACGATCCACGCTGGGGCATATAACTCATCCACCCAAATCCACAGCATAAATGGCACAAATCCTATGTTCACCCCGGTTCCAGTTAACTAGAGACAGACACATTCATGTACATGTACATGTACAGTTATATAATGCTGATATTGTGATGTTATCATTTCTTCTGTTAGGATGGTTGGACTCCATTGTTGATTGCAAGTTTCAATGGACACCTTGAAGTAGTAAAGAAACTCATTGAAGCAGGAGCTGATATCAATCAGGCTAATAAGGTTGGTATGAAATGATATGCTCCATTTACAATGTTGTGGTCAGCATGTACTGGTACTTTAACATGATTTAGAATAAAACGTTTTGGGGAAATTACATGTAAAAATGTAACAGAATCATTAAATGGCACATAGCACATCCACCCAAAACTGTACATGCTGTCTCTACCACCCTTTGATGGACGCTGGTCAGCCATCACCCAATTGGAATTCACAACTACTGCCCATAGAAATTTTTATGAAAGGGGTAGGTGATTGATAAAAGTGTACCAACCAAGCACAGGTTTTCACAACCCTTGATGTGTAGGAATAAAGCTTTTAAACTACACATACGTTTAGAACAAGAGCAGCTTGTACACATGTTCTCCATCCACACTCTGTACTTTAACTGTAGAAATATGAAGAGAATTGATACTTGTGCTGTTGGTTAGATAAGCAATTTATGAGGAGTGTGTTCAAATAATCAGTGGAGGGAACTGTAGAGGTGGTGGCATCAAAGCAGATAGATGGTGTGGGGTGTAGATACACCACTCATCCTTTGCAATACCTTATCACTACATAGTAAAAACCTTGCTACATGTATCCTGCTCACACATAAAAGTGCTCTTCCAGAGCTAAGGAACAATCTCATAACAGTTAAAATGAATAGCACATGGTGTGCACATTAGGACACCTACAATGCACGAGTTTATCTGACTTTTATTTATGACGGGTGGGTAGGCAACTGGACATGGGTGGGTTATGTCAACCATGGAAGTTATACATGTATGTCACATGCCAGAATTCAATTGTGTGCAATCAATTCATAGTGTAGTAATAGTTACATGTATAAACAATAGCATACCCAAATTTCATTGAAAGATCACACCCGTACCGCTGGTGAGAAGTGCGATTAATCTATAAAATGCGGTACCATCTAATATAATTTTTACGAGCAGTTGGGTGGGTAAGCCCAAAAGTCATGGGTGGGTAGAGAGCAGGTCAGATAAATCCCTGCAATGTCCTCAAACACAGCTCCATCTCATATATCCCCCCCCCCCCCCCCATGGCACTCCAAACACCATGTAATGACAACATTTGGGTGGGAAGTTATATCAGCAGCCATTCATGTATCAGGACCTACGTTAGGTCCTGCATGTATGTAGGATTTGAAGTGTGATGAATACGATTAGCAAAACACCAGATTCCACCGTAGAATCAGTTGGACTTTAACGAGCGTATTTGGATACAGCCAACAATTACTTACAATGTTATAAAACTGCCGTCGCTTAGAAAGCTCAGACAACAGAGATAACGCTCTCTCGTTCCTTCACTCGAACCTGGAAAAAAGTTTCTCCTTCTTCTTCCGGATCTGATAAGATAAGATTTGCTCAGATAAGAGGTTTATTGCATTGCATCTTTGAAGTATAATGTTAGCCGTTATGCGGAAGCACTAGAATCAACAAGTTTGAAACTTAATGTCGAGTTGGATTTGTTTTATTATGTTAGTAACAAGAGTTATGCTTGATACAAATTTGAATCTCTAGCAAACTTAGTTTTGCCCACAACAGATTTTATCGGCCTTAGGAAGACATAAAAGTGGGCGGGAACGTGTGGAACACGTTCTACATTTCGTATAGTGCGCTATTACAGTTTTTGTCACGGTTGTACGGTGTACCTACCAAAAGCTTGACGTGTCTGGTTTGTTTTCTTCAAAATGCCGTCACGTCGCTCGTGAAGAGAAATGAATCGTTCAAAGAAGATCGCAAAGTAAAATGATGACTGTTATGTTGGCGAGTCGCAAGATACTGAGGAGCGTGACAGTTTTCAAGAAGCGCATGAAAGAAAGAAAACTTGCGACAGGAAGCGCTACAAAGCTGATCCTGAGAGTAAGAAGGATAGCATGAAGGCCCAATGCATGTGAGCAGATCAAACGATCAAACGGTCTCTTGTGTTACGATAGAGTATGATTCTAAGGTTGCCCAATACATGCCTAAGGTTGCCCAATACATGCCTCAATATGCATATATACTTCCTCCTTCATTTAATTCTCATACATAAAAATGTGTGAAACAAGATATAAAAATTTAAAATAAAATTGGTGATATAGGATTTGTAGACAGCAATTGAGTAAAAAGTAAGGAAACAAGGAATTACGGATATTAGGCATTCATTTAATTATAAATATCACAGACCTACATTATTTAGCAAATCTATACCTCCTTGAAATTCTGTGCTAAATGTAGGTATGTAATATTTATAATTGAATGAATGCCTAATATCCGTAATTCCTTGTTTCCTTACTTTTTACTCAATTGCTGTCTACAAATCCCGCATCACCAATTTTATTTTAATTATATCTTGTATCTTAAGCAGCTGATCATACACACAGCATGCAGCTTGACATGCCTACAGTTCTATACATCTCTGTACATCTCTGTGGATGGTTTAATGGTGTACTTTCCATGTACATGTAAACTTCCCCTCCACCTCAGCTGGCACTTGAGATGTTGAATATTATTAATTACCCTACTGACTGTGGTGGGACAAGGCCCATGACCTCAGTCCTTACCCTAATACCACAAACCGATGTATTCCATGAACATGCTGGCATGCATGCAAATTGTTGTCGTTTCTACACCCTCCCAACATGCACCTTCTCCCTCTGTACTTCTCTCATTCATTTCTCTTCTTCATATTCACTTTCAAACTGTTCTCCCTTCTTGTGTGCATCTGTGATGCCTTTATTCCTTCTCTCCTTACCAGAACAATACAACTCCACTGTGTGTGGCAAGTCAGAAGGGTCATCATGATGTAGTACAGACCTTGTTGGGAGCTGGTGCTGATGTGAATATAGCAAGATCTGATGTAAGTGATGTTTAGTTGTGGAGAGATGTATATGTTCTAATGAGGGTATGGAGGGATGTTTTAAGGATGCAGTGGCAAAAGGCTAAATGCACCATTGATGAAATTGCTACCCACCCCCCCCCCCCTCCCCCACAACACATACATGTACACAAAAGGTGTGCTATCAAGATTAAAGAAGTGTGCACGTTACTCAGGTGTGTCGGGCCCAATAGTGTATAGGCAGGGGCTGACGTTAATGATTCAATAGGACTTACACGTACATGTAGTACCTCAGATATAAAGCAAGTGTGGTACACAGATGATGTCACTTCAGTTGGTTTTGATTGTAAGCAGTACTGGGTCTACATCATTGTGCTGAAAATTACATCTGTGAAATGGTGAAAGAGATGTTGTGAGAGGTCACATAGCTTTCTTCAATAGTGAACATTCAACCACATTCAGCTTACACAGCCTTCACCCATGACTTTAGGGAAAGTGGAAATTTTCATATTGTACTATAGTGTGCACTGTTAGGATGTCTTTTATTCCTGCCATTACTGGTAGTCTTATATCAAAGTATATCAGAATAGACGTGATAGCTATATCTGACACAACATTTAGAACCATTGGAGACTCCCACAAATTCGTTTGGGTCAATTTGAAGGAGAACTACATGTACATGTATCCTATCACATCAAAACAACTATCTACATGTACAGGTATGTGGTAAAGGAACTAAGAGTTAATCTCCTGGAATGTCTCTAGAGTTATTGGCAGGGATTAAGGAAACACCGGTTAACACTACAAAGATGGACAGTGTGGAAAGTATCCAAAATTATTCCAAGGTCTGGGAAACGTGGTAGACCCATACTCAAGTCAGACCTGCTATTTACTACACTAAATATTCCACTACCATTGCGTGGTAAAGTCGAGCACGAGTTAGAACGAATGCAATCGCTGGGGATCATCTCAAGGGTTGACACTCCAACCCAATGGTGTGTGGACATGGTGGTCAGCTGAATACTGATCCCTAGCAAGAAGATGCAGCTTGTCACACCTACATGTATATCCATGCCCCTCCCATGGCACTCGATTTCATCCAATCACTATGTCATGACAACATTTGGGTGGTATCCCATAGCCATTCTTGTCTGACCACCAGCAGCCAAGTCTTTCACACTTGCTGTAGCACCACAAACTGTGCATACCTGATAACTCTGCCAAGATAAGCTCCCTAAGCTTTGAGTAGTTCAGCCCTTCACCCTCAGTTGTACACATGGTTTTGCCTTCCTTGGGACCAGCAACTGTCCAGAAAACACTGTGAACAGCTCCATTATGGAGGCTACTGTACTAAAATAAATATTGGGTTTCCATAATGTTGTATTTAATGTTTATCGAGAAGGATAAGTGCATTACATGATAAGGTCGCCATTTTTTCATTTCGCTGAACCTTATTTTTGTTCATTTATATCTCAACTATAAATGATTTTAAGAATAAAAGTCACACCATCAGGATCAGTTATATGTTACAATTTGGAATGCAGCTGGCCTGATGTTGATTATAAATGAATCAAATTCCTTTGCCTTCAGAATTTTGATACATGTAAGGATTACATCATTTGGGTGGGTTAAAACATGCCATTCTCCACACTGAATTATGCCATATTTCTACTGCAAATTTTTAATGGTGGTGGAGTTGACAGTAGTTGAGTTGGCATGGACGAGGTTGAGATTCAACTGGCCATACATCTCTTATGGACTTTGGCTGACACGTGGAGGTGGCAGCAATTTTTAAGATGATGGCAGTGTCTTCCTTTCCCCAAGCTACATACATCTCAACCACCATAGGAATACCTACCCACCTAGTTCAGAGCATAAATGAAGTGTAAATAAAAATCTCCAGACACTCTGTATAAAGCCCAGGAGGTCATACCACCCACCCCATGTCCCCAACTACGTATGTATTACTCCACGTAAGGATGCCTTTGTTCCTTCTCTCCTTACCAGAACAATGCAACTCCACTGAATGTGGCAAGTCAGAAGGGTCATCATGATGTAGTACAGACCTTGTTGGGAGCTGGTGCTGATGTGAATATAGCAACATCTAATGTAAGTGATGTTTACAAATGTAGTTGTGGAGAGATCTGATGGGATGTACATGTACATGTATGCTATTATTGTTTGGTGTTGTGAGCTCCTGCATTTTATTCTTACAGTACCAATTAAAATATAGGGTATTGTACATATACAGATATGAACTCTAGAAAAGAATTGCATAAATACATGTATATCACTCATGTACATGTGTATCTATGGTCTTCAGGATGGGCGCACACCCCTGGACACAGCAGAGAAGAAGGGTCACAAGGAAATAATTGAACTACTGAAGCTTAACATGAGCAAGGTTAGGTTAGGTGTGCATGTACATGTACAGTACATAGACACCTAATGTGTGTGCTGGTGGGATGTTTTATACTCATGTGTGTTAAGCTGTAATCCCTGCAATATCATCCGTTTTATGATTCATAAATCCTTAACTATGTTTGATTATTTGCTATGTACATTCTTGGACCAGTCCAACATGTATCATCTATAACTGTATCACTGTTGACCACATTGTACTGTGAGGTGCTTTTGCATAACCCTTGTTTACATGTAATTACTTGCTTGTGTGACTCACTTGTGACCTCCATGTAATGTACGTCTAACATAACTGATTTCAATAAGAAGTCTGAAAAGTACTAGTTCTCTGCTGCAGACAACCATCAACCTTCATTAACTTCATTACATGAGCTGTAAATTGCCATTTGTTGGTTACGTTAATGAGGCAAAATGCTCAGACTTTGCAGGCCCATCATATGTCTGCCGTAGACCTTGAATTATAGTGTATGTGTGTTTTTTGTATGGTGTGTACGTAACAAAGTAATTTATATATTTTAATTATGTATTTGGCTAGGATTAAACACAGAGACATACATGTAAGAAAATAAAATCCATTTTGAAATCATATGCTTTTAAATCTGAGTTTGGTCAATAGGCACTGAAGATAAAATAAAGACATCTGATGATATACATGTAGTATTTCCATGAGCACCAAATGTTGTATGTGTTGTTGTATACCATCAATGATGTACATATTCCCATGTACTACTTCAGGATGATGGCCTAACTAAACAGAATAACCTGAAGCCTTCAGAGGTGAGTAGCCTGGGTTATGTGTGGTCTGGGGATGAGTTAATAGGCAGTGCAGTATGCATGTAGGTCACCAAGGCAACACAAAAGGACTAATGGACCACCCTGCAGCACAATACATGTACATACATTGTACATGTACATGCAAGTACACAGACAATCATATAGTTCAAACACACTGCTAATTCATAACAATATTAATAGTGGTGGGAGCTATAGGTAATCTTGATAAGAGGTCAGGATACTACAAGTATGGGGAGGAGCACTGTTGTTGCTTTTGAATTAGGAGATATATGCTTCCATGGCAAATGATTTTTATGTGTTTGGTCTGGAGTACATGTCATTATGAAATGTATATTTGTCTGTTTACAGATAAAGCAGCCTGTGGAACACAAAGAGTAAACATTTGTACCACCAAATGTATTCATGATCCTTCACACTCCACTCTATCTCCTCCCCTCTCTCTTCCCTCCAATATTCCCTCTCAATAGGTTGGTCACATTTGCCTCCACACATGGTGACAATATCAGACTTGAACATGGAGGACAAGTGGCCTGCAGATTTAATAACAACTCAAGAGGCATTGTGATTACTTCTGCTCCTCTTCCTAGTGATGTCATCTTTCAGGTGAGATGACAGGTTTAGACATTGTCACCACATACTGTTGTCCCTCACTGACATGTAGTGCCTCAGTTGTGAGTGTTGTGACTTTCGTGCATGTTATCTTGGCGGCTTTAGATTATACACCCGGGTATACAATTGACCTTGGAATGACATTGAATTGTACTGTACATACATGTATTACAGTGTTCATTTCACATGCCGGTATAAATATATCTGCGCTCATCTATTTTTTCTATTCTTGGTTTGTGGGGGGAAATTATCTTATTTGTTGGTACAGTATATCTGATTTTGTATGGCTTTATTTTATCCTGTTGGTGCTTTTCTAGTACATCATGTATACAGATGCATTCATGCAATTCTGGCAATTGCTAACACTGCAAGTGTGTGCATATTTCATACAAATGATTTTATACAATGCATACTGATTAAACATCAATAGGTGGAGATTATGGAGGTGGACTCCAAATGGAGTGGCTCTCTGTCCATTGGAGTCACTACACAAAGTGCAGCACAGGTGGTTTCTGTGGACAATGTAAAGCAGTTGTTGGGACAAAGTTTTATTGTGACATCATCAGTTAATGGCAAATCATCCTTAGCTCTGTATGCTGAAGGGCAGGTATGACACTGTTTAGTTCATGTACATGTGTACATCTGTTGTGTGTGCTATAGAATAGTCCATGCCGCCATTGTATTAAAATTGTACGTTTCATTGGTTATTGTATGTATGTATGTATAGAACATGCAAACTATTCACTAGCTGGTCAATGTGAGGCTCCCTCTGGATAGAAATAGAAAGATGCTGCCAAATATATTGAGTAGCATTCTGAGTGTGATCCTCTTGCCAAGTTCTTATGGGAGAGGGAAGGATCGAGAAACACCTTGTATTGCTACAGGGCACAAAGTACATGTTAAATTAAGCATGTAGTGATACTATGTACTTGATCACCAATTATTCCACATGTTCATGTAATGTACCTGTACATTTAAGAAATGTTTTTTGACATGCATTAGATGTATATCAATAGTACACCTGCAATGAATGAACTGGTTCATATAAATACATGCACCTCATGCCAACACTTACATATGTATTAATATCACCAGGAAGTGAATCAACTGCCTGATGAAATCAATTTCCATGACCTAAAGGTTGGGGACACAGTTGGACTGCTGTACACAAACTCTGGTACCTTGCACCTCTTCATTAATGGTGCCCACATGGTCACACTTCCCTGCACTGTCCCCATGGGTGTGTATGGTTTGGTGGACCTGTATGGTCAGTGTGTGAAGGTATCCCTTAGACCACTGACACCTTCGAGTGGGGGAAGTCCCCTTCACGTCATGGCTGATAAAAGTGCTCTTGATCAGCAGAGAAAGCAGCTTGCTGGTAAGTTGTCTATGTCACCTGTTGTTTAGACCTGTATATTCCATTGGAGCTTAGTTTTATGTATATGTACACAGTAGTCCTGCTACTTGTACAGCACGTGTACATATAGCAAACACTTCTTTTTTCAATTGCATTGAGAAGTGACTCAGCTGACTGTAAATATGTTGGCTTCTGATGGGTCAGACAAGTTGTCTTTGTATTTTACCTTTGAGTTATTTGTGTGTAACTCTGCCTAGTTTGGGTAATGTAACAATAAATTTAGAGGGAAGTGTACCATTTCACACTTGATAGAGAGGACCATCATTGGTACACTTAGTGGGATGAAATTAAAAAAATTTGAGCACAGTATCATTAGCTAAGTTTGATTAAATTTTATTGTTGCAATGATGACAACCAACTAGTGTGATGACCATCTCCCTACATGTGCATTCGTCATTGGGCTGGTGGGGTGGCTACAATTCTAACTGTTGTACATGATGCAACTACATTATCTCATATTAAAAATTTTGAGTTGCATAATGAACAATACATGGGCTTGCTGTGTAGTGCATTAATATCTATTCCAGCTGAGCAAAGCATTATGGTGACATGATGGGAATGGTTCTCACAGCATTCTTCCATTCTGTAACAATGAAGCAGGGCATGGGGCTGGTTGTTTCATCATTTTATGTAAAACTGACATAGCCAAAATGTGTCTTGTTATTATGCAATAGATGCTAATTTAATGATCACTTTCTAAATGATGATGTAATATGAATATGCCAACCCTTACAACACTTTATGAGTCTGCCAAGTGGCAACTGTATTATTGGGCCAAACACATTTCATGATAAATGGACGCCTACATGTATTTAATACTTCAGCCCGTGAGCATGTATATGTATAGTAATTTCTAAATATGTGAAAGTACACAAGTTCATAACATCAGTATTAATTCTATTTTGCACCCATAACTGCAAAGTAAAGCCTACACATCGGCCCACGGTCAAGCAAGTAATGATGAAAAACACACACACACACACCTCCTCATACAGTGATTAAACTGATTTATTGATCCTTATGCCAGACATTTGTAGAGAGGTTGTTATTAAATTATTTAGTTTATTATTTCTATTTATCAGATGCAACAAAATTGTATGAAGAAGCTATGAAGGAAGGTTCAGTAAATATATCGATTATCAAATGTCTGGTGCTTGGGATAGCAGGTGTGGGGAAGACCCACCTCAAAAGGCTCCTCCTACCAGATGGTAATGATAAATCCACCGGTCGTGTTAGCACAGGACTGGCAGATAACCCAGTACAGGCATTTGTTGGCTCTGTCAAGTCCGTACTAGCAGGTGTGGATGAAAATGATCCAGGTAGGTGGGAGGTTATTGATGAGGCTAAGCTGATGCAGGTCCTTGCAAGTGCATACCATTTGAAGCCTACACCTACAAAAACCCAGATACCTCAGCCTCCATCACTTCCAATGGCTTCAGAGAACCTCACTAATAAAAGTTCTCAACCAGCTAAGACAGCTCCTAAACCATCTACCCTAGAACCATTGGAAGCAGAGCATCATAGTGACCATGACGTGTTTGATAACCCAGCTACTGGAGAAGTAGATAGTCTATTCATAGAAGCATTCAAGAATATAAGCAGTAAGAAAGTGTTAAACGTTAGATTGGTTCAGTTCATTGACAGTGGTGGTCAGCCCCAGTTTCTTGAGCTCTTACCAGTCTTTGTTCAAGATGTTTCTGTTGTTCTCTATGCTATAAACCTTTCTGAAAGTCTCAACCACTGCCCTATGATCTGTTTCTACGGAAAGGACAGTCAACCAGTAGGAAATCCGTACAAGTCTCCATCTTCCCACAAGCAGGTGTTGGAGCAGTGTGTGAGAGCTGCACATGCCAGAGATTTCCGTCCTCATTTGTTTGTAGTAGGAACTCACCGCGATGAGGAGGATAAGTGTTCTGAGACGAAGGGGGGAAAAGGTGATGTCATCAAGCAAATGGTGAATTCAGAGTACCTGATATGCAAGAATGGTGTGGACGTAATCTGGGATATAAATGGTGCAAACCCTGATTCCTATGACCAAAAGGTAGCTGGTGAGCTAAGGCATGCAATAGTAGATCACTGCAATGATGAAGCCACTCCCTCCCTGCCTATAAAGTGGTTTCGTCTAGAGATGCAGATAAAGCACACAGCTGTAAGAGGTGTTATCAGCCTTCATAGATGTCTTCAGCTGGCACGGAGCTTAGGTATGGATGAGCAAGCCCTAGAAGCAGCTCTCCTGCACATGGTCAAATGTAACCTGTTGCTATGGTACCATAATGTACCCTCTCTTCGCAATATAGTGTTCTGTGATCCCCAAGTTATCCTAAACATCATCTCAGACCTAGTCCAGTGTAAGCATGCTGGAGGTGATCTTTCTAAAGTACTGGGCATATCAGGAGTGAAGGAAGCTTGGTGCTCAAAATTCAAGGCCCATGCTACTTTCAGCCATCATTTTCTTTCCCTTAATTACTTCAAGAGGCACTTTCTTAATGATGTATTTAATGTAGAGCATTTCACTGCCCTCATGTGCCACCTCTTCACCATGGTTCAATTGGAAGGTGGTGACTACTTGATGCCTGCTCTTTTGGACCCTCTTAGTCCTGAGAGCATCAGACGACATAATGCATCAGCACAACCTCTCCTATTGCACCTCCAAAATAATCTTGTTCCATTTGGATTGTTCAGTTGCTTAGTTTCTTCCATTCAGACAGAATGTTCAGTTTTAGAGGTGAATAAAGTACCAGTTTGTCGTTATAGGAACTGCGTGTCTTTCAAATGTAGAAAGTTTCCAGCCCAATTCACCATTATTGATTCCTCATTATTCATTGAGGTGCACCTTGATTCTGAACGAGACGTTCCCACAGCCTGTCCCAGAATACGAAAGCTGATATATGATTGCATAAAAAAATGTAGTGATGTTCTCCGTTATCATAGTTTGAAGCTCCTCAAAGATGGCTTTGCCTGTTCTAATAAATCTTGCAAAGGTGTGGCCACACCATATGATAGGTACCCTAACCTGGCATCATGTACCAACTGTTCTACAGACATGGACCTTACCTCTGATCACACTGTATGGATTGCAGAGGAAAGAAAGCATTCAAATGGTATGTTTATAGTTTGCTTTATACATGTTACATTAGCATCACAATTTGCGCCATGAGTGACAGCGTTGTTGGGATGTGGAGTATTTTTACATGTGCTTGTCATATATATCTCACATGTTTATTTCTGTCTTTCATCAGATCATACATTTACTCATAAAAATATACTCACTGCTCTTAAAGACGTGGTGGATTGGAAGTCACTGGGAACCCAGCTACATATTAGCCTTACAAAGATAAAAGAAATTGATATTAACAATCGTGGACAAGTTGCAGAGTGCAGATATGACCTAATTCAGTTCTGGTTGGAATCAGACATGTCATGCTCCTGGAAGAAGCTGATTGATGCCCTCTCATCCTGTGACCATGTGGTCCTGGCTGAACAATTAAAGACATTGTATAGACTATAGCATATTTATAGTGCGGTAGTGTAGTGTTGGAGTGTTGTGTGATATGCTGTTCTAGCTTAGACTGTTAGTACATTTGTAGCTATAAATAGTTCAACTGATGTATATGTACATGTATTTACATATAATGATGTTTTGTACACCATGGGCAAAAGTGTGGTCTGTGGCATCTAACCATGGTGCCAATGTATGGGAATTACCTACCAGGATTTATAATGTCATCTGTGGGCTACCAGACTACCTACTGGAGCATTCTGTACTAGAGCCAACATTATCTCCAGCTAATCATTAGAGCATAGATATGTCAAGTAAGCATTGTTTTTTCATCTGCCCATTCAAATACGACTAAAACTATCCTAGCTGCTCCTTGATGCATATGGGCCATGTACCTGCCTCTATAGTCATTTGAGCACACAGCTCCAATGCCAAGCTAGGGGAGAAAGTTCATGTACGCATCCACATACAGGTTGATAATTAATACTCAGATAAATACAAAACAATATATCAATACGCATAGTCCTGTGTAGTGTGCACGTCCACATGCATGGAACATACACTACTCCCTTTTCCCTACCAGAACAATTGCACATATAACATCGTTGGTCAGCTTCCTTCATCACTGCCTCCCATCCTCATCTGATAACACCTCATGTGGCTGCTACCTGTCATGAGCGTATTACACTATGTGTATTAGTGCTCAATTACATACCTTTCTGAAGTGGATGTGCTCAGTTAATACAATAGCACATCCGTAAAACCATGACCAATTTCTCAAGACCAGGACTGAGGTCAACCAATCTCTCAAGACTTTTGTATGTAAAGGTACTGCGGCCAACAATGATGCACTTGTGGGTTTTTTCTATTGGCAAGATGAACGTTAAATTCACTTTGTTGTTATAGAACATGCTTTCCTGCACTGAAACATTGACCTCATAAATGGATGACCCCCTTTTAAAGTACAGGACAGGGGGGCCAAACTTTAATGATAAAAGACTACTAGCATTATTTGGATGATAAATTATCATTTACACGTACTACATACTCATTTATGTTTCTCGCAACCATGTTCCCTTCCATTTTACACCCTTACTATCTACAACTACTAAGATACACAACATAAGTTAACTGGCTCCACATTGTGCCAGATCCTCTCAGCATGCATGGTGACGCAGCCATACAAAAATGGTATGCCGTGTTGAATTTAGAATGATTCATCATATAATTGAAAAAAAAAAAAAAACAAATTTAACAAATTTATTTTGTGTTGATGACGGTAAAATTAACACTTTAATAAACAAATTAAAGACGTATATTAAAAACGGTCATGCATGAAGACAGGAGCTAGATATAGTTGGGCGTAGCCCAACTAGGCACGAGCTTCGTGGCCAGGATGGCGATTAAAGATGTTCTGTTGATGTTCTATTGATCCAGCAATTATTATAGGGCGTGATTCACTTCTCTAGTGAAGACAGTGAGACCGTTACTACATTAGTTATAATCTAGCTATGCTGAAGTGTGTATCAGAACGATGACTCAGAATTAAGTCTCAACGCATTTACGTTAGCGTAAAAGATAACGAACCAGGCCATCAACAACTCACTTCGAATTCACGAGTTACTGCATGGCTTAAGCTTGCCACAAAGAATTATAAGGTACATGCATGCAGTTACATCTAATGACCCAAAATGCTAGGCCTTCTACCTAAATGCAGAATAATTTTTATCTTGCATCATTATTCTAAAAAATTAATTAGACAGGGATCTGCAGCTGTTTACTCTATTGATGGAGCTCTTTAACAGCGGGAGTGCTTCCTAAAGGACGGGATTCCATTGCAGGTAAGACCTTTTGGCGCTAATATTGTGTGTTGTTTGTGCCTGTCTTCCTGCATGCTTCCTGGTACATCCGCCGGGTATTGTTATAACTATAAAGGATTGAGTTTGAGTCGAGTGTCTGATATTTTCACGCAACTCACTAGAGAACACGGGACTAATAGTTGTACACATTTGGTAAACATACTGTAGGCCCAATAACGCTACACACTTGGTGAGCTGAGCCAGTAAAGTATATGGATCGCTGTGCCTAGTCGGGCCACACCCAACTTCGCTGTTCATATCACTGAATTACGATGTATGTCTGTCTGGTCTACGAGACTATTTTGGTGGCAGAAATAAATGATAACTCATCAAAATCAAATGATGATTGTTTTAATATTGATTATTAAGTTTAAACCTGGAACAATTCTTCTACTTTTGATGACCCTAGCTACCATCCTCACTAGAGAGATATTCACCCCCATATACCTAATTAATATAATTGTCGAAATGTCAGTTTTTTGATTAGCATCCCTTTGTGCTCTGTCAGTATATCAGTACATGTTACTGTGTCAATGCGCCTGCTTGATTTGGCATTGTGTGTTCATGTGAAAACCGTTGATTTGTGGTAATGTTGATTGATCACTGATATATAATCTGAGCCACATACGATGCAAATCAATCTGGGGCAAACAATACGCATGTGTAATAGAGGTCTTTATTCCTTTGATCGTTACATTTAGCATATTAGTGATAACACACCCCTGGTTGGATAAATATTGGCCAACTAATATTACGAGCAATTGATAAACATACATGTACATGTGTCTTTATTATGCAGATTTGGTGACCCTACATTGTAGTGAAGGGTTAATGCTATTTTACAGAATTTGGGAAAACAGTTTTCAAATGATTAGCACAGTCTACATGTGATGCATTGGAATTGGTGAACACACCCAAATAATTAGTTTGTTCGATAATCAAGTTCCAAAGTTATTATATGATACACAGCAGCAGATACATACTCACGACTAAAAGGCCCTACAATTACTATCTGTCTCTTAAATTAATTGGTACCTGTAATTGTACAAATTGTCTAACACTATTTGGAGAACACATGTATTGTACACAATTATTGAACACAGTAACTGTACACAAGTCTGGTGTACATACAATATTTTATGTGTAGGCTTAATTATAGCTCACAATTGATTAACTGAGCCTAATAATTTGTTACAATTCATAAACAATTGGTGAACACTTACAAATTGTGTGTGCAATTTTAATAGGCAAAAGAATTTATTTTTAGGCCATGTTCACCAATACATGTACATGTAGTTCACATTTGTATTTGTGTGTGTGTGTTCACCAAGTACATGTATGTTACATGATGAGGCTGAATTCACTAAACTGTACTACATGTATAGGTTCATCATTTTACTGGTCAATTCCTATATAGGAACTACTGTAGGTCCTAATTATTACACAGCCTAATAATTATCTCTTTATTTGTTGGTTTCATTTTATGTGTATGTTTTGAATGTGTTGTTATTATTTTATACAGTACATGTGTATGTATTGTAATAATAATAGTCAGATAATAAAATGGAATACATACACATATGGCTAACAACAACATGACCAAACATATACTTATCCTAACGCACTCACTCACATGTTATCAGTGAACACATGGACTGTGGTGATGTTACAGAATAATTGTTGAATACTGACTAGTAATTAATAATTGTACAAATGTACATAACTGACATTAACATACACACACACAGTGATTTAACACAATGTTTGAACCATAGTCCACAGTCAAATTAAAATATCATGGTTTTCAAATTGTAAACTTGGGAGCACAGCCTATTCCATAATTGGTGAACGCTCAGAATGGAATATTTAGGCTGTGTTCACCAATAGTTCACCAATAATTGTATTTGTGTATGTTCACCAAGTACATGTATGGAGGCTTATTTTTAAATTGTCTAGACATTGAACATACATGTCTAGACACCATTGTGTGTTCAATATTTACAAATAATTTCAAAACTGTGAACAAGTAGTTAAAAACCTTATCTCTAATAATTGTGAGCAAGCCTATTCCATAATTGGTGAACACTCACAAATGGAATATTTAGGCTGTGTTCACCAATAGTTCACCAACAATTGTATTTGTGTGTGATAATTGTGTTTGTGTGTGTGTGTTCACCAAGTACATGTATGGAGGCTTAGTCAATTGTCTATGTAATGTTATTATTATTATTACATACATGTGTAGGTTGATTAGTTGTGTTTGTAAGTAGAATTGTAGATTCATTAAAATAGCAATAATGTATCTGTATTGTACATGTATGTAATTGTATGTATTGTAACAATTATAATCAGATAATAAAATGGAATACATACACATGTGGCTAACAACAACATGACCTTACATATACTTATCCTAGCACACTCACTCACATGTTATCAGTGAACACATGGACTGTGGTGATGTTACACAATTGTTGAATGCTGCCTAGTAATTAACAGTTGTACAAATTAATAATTGTACAAATGTACATACATGTAACTGACATTAACAAACACACACACGTGCACACACACAATGATTTACATGTAACCTTATGAATCATTCAACACACTTACTGAACCACGTAATGTATTTTATGCAATGCACTATTGGTGAACACATAATTTAATTAGGGTTCGCCATGCACAGTTATTTAACACTTGAACGCAGTATTTAATAATTGTACAAATGTACATTAACACAGTGGCCCAATGATTTACAAATTATTAAAGTCACCCTACATGTATATAATTGGTGAACCCAAGCACATTATAGTTTTTACAATTGATGAACGCGTCCAATGATATCAACACAACATGACAATAATTGTCAAACCTTTTTCCCTTGTAGTGAGTGAGCTACATGTATGCACGCAGCTCTCATGTGCTTCCCTTTGTGCTGCTGTCCTGTGCATTCGTGGAAGGTCATCACATTATCCTATTTATGAACATGACCCTTACCCTCACCACTGTTGAGGGTAAGATACCATCCTCTGTCTAAATTTTTGTTCCAGCAACATTACAATAATTAATCATGTGCATACAAATGTATGAACTTATACAGTGTACACACAGTTTGTGAACATTGGCTAAATAAAATTTTAATGTCTGTAAATGTGTTAGTAACAAACTGTGGGCAGTAATGTATGATTATTAGGTTGTGTAACAAATACATTTGTTCACCTTAATGTAATGATTGAACACAATTGTGTCAGATTGGCCCAATAATTGTGACCTCAGCCTATTCCTTAACTGGTGAACACACTCCTTACGCAACGGTACACCACAGTACACATTGGCTGAATAATTCAATTTCTGATTACACAATTTGTGCACACAACTAAATTTGTATATGAATACACACACTGTAATTCTACAAAATGAAAACACATTTAACACAGTGTTCTAGCACTCAATTGTGGCAGATTGGCCCTATAATGATGAGCTAAGCCTATTTCTGAACACTGTGTGCAATTTTTAGGCTGAGTACAGTGTTATTACATGCTATTGGCTGGTCAGTGTATATATATGTACATGTGCACTGTTTTACAATATATTTTCAATAAAGGTAAATAAAATTTCATGTACTTACATTTGTATCTTCTGGATCACTTTTCTTTGTCATTTAAAAAATGTAATTCAATTTAATGTCAGCTTGACACATTAATATTTCTATTTTATTTACTTATTATAATTATCTAATCCAACAGAGACTAATAATATAGTGGATAATACAAATGTAAGAAACTGCAATAACAGGTGAACATCAACAATGAGTCCTTATGGCTGAACAGGATGAGAGACACTGTGCACACTCTATAAATACACTGATCCATGATACAGTTCTCCAATTGATTAATATTTCTATAAAACAAATTATACAGTGGGATTGAAAAGTCATGCAAAATCTTTGAATTGGTATAATTCCAGAACTGAACAATAAAAATTTTGCTGTTTAAACAAAAAAATATACCAATGGCAGTCAGCTTAAAGTTATTGAAATTATTACTCATTTCTTTGATCAACATTCAACACCACCCAGCTGTGTCGTGTTGGATGTTGATCAAAGCATTGTCAAGGTAATCTCCTCATCTCTATGCACATGTATGTTTCAGTACATAATTTCTTTGTAGAGCACTGAATATTTAATTATTCCCATAACCTTTGTACTTTGCATTAAATCACCCACTTCCTGCATTTACATAGTGTAATTCTCCAAAGGTATATACATGTACATGACATTCTGTGCATGCTCATGTCAGTAAGTCACATTATGTTTGAAGGTTTTGTGGCTTCAAAAGTGTTGATAGAAATGGGCCAGTAATTTTGCAATTAGTGAATGCTTGTACACAATTAGTGAGCACATCTCAACAAGTGTACACATTTGGTGAAAATACGTGTACAGAAAAGCTGGCCTAATTATTGGTACACATTTGGTTAAAACAATTGGTGAACACAGCTACATTGCTGTGCCATCACCAAACCTTCAACCAGGGGTACCTCAGGACAGTGGCATTTTCCAAGTTGGGACAAGGGCATTTGCCACATGTGCCACCATGGCAACTGATGATGAACTGAGAGAAGAGTATGTGAGAATCCTGACCAAGGCTAGTATGGAGATTACAGCAGCCTACATACTCCACCTAAAGAAGAAAGAAAATTAGATTGAAGAGAGAACTTACAAGGATTGAGGAAGCCCTTGATGCACGCAGCTGACAACTCGTTGAAGAACATGAAAACACCTAAAACAAGTGGACATCCACTTGCAGGATGACCAGATGATAGGTAGAGGTGTTCATGATGAACTGAAAGAAAAAAGAAATTGGCAGGTACATGTATCACCAAAAAACACAAAAAGGGAGAAGTGTATCCAGAGGCCTGTCTGAAACCCAAAACCATGCACGAGACTAGAGACCAGGTTCCACCAAGATGATCACACAAACCCAATAAACAAATCCCCAAAACCCAGGCATCACCCAAATTAACCAGCACTGTACCCAGAAACATCCCACACCCCACCACCACCAACACCAGAACCACAGAATCCCTGCCCTCCTGTCTCTTCAGCTACCCCCACTAACGAACTTTCCCTTTTTCCCACCTGAACCCTATAGATTTCACCCCCTGCCCTGAAGGTCTGGTGAAATTCCCTGGTACTACCCCCAGGGACATACAGGTTCGTCCCCCAATAACACAGGCCAATGGCAGTATTTTTAGGAACGCTCTACACCCATAACACTGCTGCCAAAGATCTCAAGGGTAGAGAGGATTATCATGGGAGGCCAACAGCCCCACTCCAAATTACATGTATGAATTTAAACATACAGGGATACATAGGGGTACACTGTATAGATTACATGTTAGATGTGGTGCGGGCCCAATACAGAGACTGTATTGCCCTTCTGGAGTGCAATCGAGCACTCTCTGGAGAAGGAATGGTCCGGGGACTGGTGGTCATGTGTAATGGCCTGCTGACACTTATGCTAGATCATGAGTAGACCACAATGTGTGTGCTTGAATAATTACTGTATACCTGGTAAGTAATGGTGCTTGAATAATATTGGAGGTGTTGTTGCTATCTACTATGTAGTGAAATGTCATTACCCACCTGTACTCGGGTACTATGAATTTAAAATTTATATACATGTAACTCAGGGCACTGAAGGAAACAGATATGCTTGCTTCTTAGTAGCTAAGCTGAATTGCCCTTCGAGGTTTGCAAAGATATGAAGATACTTAGAATAACTGTAGCTAAATAAATTGCAAAGGTCAGCAATAATGTCCCTCAAGAATCAAAGATACAGTAATGATTGTTTTAAATGAAATAGTCCATTGGACCAATAATGCAACAGACAACGTCACAGTTGTTAGTAATTATATAATGTCCTATGATAATTGGCCACAAATACACAGCCAACTTTGTACAACCTGGTACAGATATGTTAGTGCGGACATTCTGTCTCATTTATGTGTAACAGTTTGTACCATACATGTCAATAAGCAATAATCTGGTACATAAATGTCTATCAATATGTTACAAAAAGTAGCTACATTTCGGCTCAATATGATAACAATATGTACCAATCCTGTTAACCAGACCTGGTACGGTTTGTAACAGAAATCTATCAACGCGCTCCTAGGTACCCTCCCACGACTACGCCCACCGTGTCCGCCATGATTTAAGAGTCACTGGGTAACGGTAAGGAACAAATGCTCGTAGTTGTGGCATCAAGGAATTGGAATGGGGGTCAAAGTATTGTTTTTGCGGAGAAGCAAAGTTGGCATGGTTGTTTAGGTATTATGGTGGCGTATGTTGGGCCTGGAATTTGGACAGAACTAGGCTATAATTGATGTTCGACTGTTAAAAATTCGCTCCGATGCACTGTTGCCGGCGCTTTGCACACACCACACAAAACATCGCGTGTGGTATCACGTGTCGATATTTGGAACCGCAAAATTCAAAATGGCCACGACGATAAAGCTGCTAGCTGGAACCTCGCGATTACCATTCTTATGCAGTTATTTGTCGAGCACTTACGTGTCTTTGACGATGATGAACGTGAGAAAAAGTTTGGCATGGTTGTATAGGTATTATGGTGGCGCATGTTTGGCATAGGCAGCAATTCGCATCAGGCGTCCAATCAAAATGACTGCGCTTGCGAGATACTGGGCTACACGGCTTAATGATCCCTCCGGTTGCGCTATAGATGAAGCCATTGCATGGTGAAAGTGCTGACTGCGATTTTAGTTTTGTGTGGTTAGCAGCTTACTGTATCGGCGCAACAATCCATCGACATGTTTCTCCAACAGTCCTCACCCTGTGGTAAGTGTGCACTATGCAATGCAATTTTTATTACATAATTCTTTTACCAGGCTCATAGACGGTCATTTTTATGGTGTCAAAACTCCTATTGTGGGGCATATAACCCAGAAACAAGCTAGCTCCTCTGAATTTCAAAAGGAGACTATCATCAATGTATCTGAAAGCAAAGGCTGCAGGCAAGTCAGTAATTTCTTAATGCTGCATAGTAATTTCCGATGGATGATTTAGAGCTATTCATCAACCAGGAGCAACCAGAAAGGTATGCATATATCTGTCATTTATTGCATCACCATTACCCACATGTCTTTCACTATCATAGGAAAGTACATATATCATCCTATTAATTAACCCATCACAGCTGGAAGAACACAGCTGCCCACTGTGACGTTCAGCTTGGAGAGCATACATGCTCTGATGTACTAGCACTTACTCATGTTAACTGGATTAAACAACTTATGACATCACATGATCAGGTATAGTCTTTCCTGATTGTAGTATTTAAGGTTGTAATTTTTCTCATTAATTTTAGTTTCAATGCGGAATCTACTGGCAATGTTTCCTGCTAACAATGCTGCACAGTATTTGGTTCAAGGCTGTCTACCTGTCATGGCTCTTGATTACCAACCCTTTTGGACTACTGTGGCTACTCCAAGCTGCTTCAGACAACAGTTTCTGCTGGTGCAGGTGTGCACAAATTCCTGCGGCTTTCAGAGACTTACTGTTGGGAGAACACTATTTAGCAAAATGTCCTTCCAATGTAACTCTTATGAATGCATATTTACAACAAAATTAATAAATACCATATATGGAATGTGGTTTATGGTACATGGATGATAGCAGATTTGTTACAGATATGATGATCATTTATGGTACAGATTGTAGCTACATTCTGGGCCATAAAATTTGTCTACATAGTATCTGGCCCAAAATGACTACATATACGGTACATACGTCGTACAGGTATGTACCAGAAAATAGAAGTTGGCTGTGTATGACACGGTAGAACTCATGTGACGTCGCAATCGAATTCGTGATCGGCGTGTTCTAGATCTACATGTAGTCGTTTGCTAGAACTGAGATCCCAGAAGACACGAAAATAATGACATGGGACAGGTACTAGTGTGCGACTATAGATGTTTATCATCTATTACTAATACCACATCGATCCACTTGCCGCACCCACTGTTAAGGCGCAAGCCAAATCAAAGTATACAAGAGCGCCCTCCAAGAGTGATGACGTGAACAGAACTATTGAGGTAGCTATATGTTACAAATTGCATCTACTATCTGATAATGCATGTATTAACTCACACTCATTCCACCAACCACGAAAACGCAAGCCCAACCAACGGGTACAAGAGCGCCCTCCAAGAGTGATGGCGTGAACAGAACAAATAAGGTAGGCGCTTGTTATGTTCTGCACTATCATAGATTACAGAGTAGGAAACGGATCACTTGCTGTCTCGGCCTGTCATTATTAGGCTGGATAACACCTTTTATGCGGTCACGACGTGTTAATTTATACAAGTAAATAAAAACATTCTCTACGAGAAAGTTGGTGGGATATAGGATTTGATTATGACATTGGTGGTGTAAAAAGCAAGGAAACAAGGTCTTATCAGAAGGGAAAATGTCATAGTCCTATATTTAGCACACAAACAACACATGCCCTAGAAATGTGCTAAATATAGGACTATGACATTTTCCCTTCTGATAAGACCTTGTTTCCTTGCTTTTTACACCACCAATGTCATAATCAAATCCTATATCCCACCAACTTTCTCGTAGAGAATGTTTTTATTTACTTGTTTTCTTTATTTTTTTTCATACCCATTTAATTATACAAGACATTAGTCTCGTACCCAGACCGTCTATGACGTAAGCGATTATCGCTGTAAACAGTATAATCACTACGTCCATACGTATGGACGTAGTGATTATAGCGATAATCGCTTACGTCATAGACGGTCTGGGTACGAGACTAACAAGACATAGGAGGCTGATAGTCGATTGTTTATCAAAGTATTATATTATATAAAAGCGAGTCCTCCAGCCGATTCTGAAGCTATTGGTGAAATTTTCATCGCTTAGAAATGTTCCTGTCCTGAGTTATGCGTTGCCAAGAAGGAGAAGAAGGAGAAGACGACCCGCCCCTTGTTCCGAGACTGGGTACGAGGACGGGCAGTACACTCTTGTTCTCAACAACCACGCGGTTCAGCGACATGAAACAAAAACGAAACTACTCATTTTTGACTTCTAGATCGATTGCTAAAACAAGCTACACGATCCGATCGTCGGGAGTGTTGTTACAGACGGGTCGCGTTTTTGTAGTGACATTCATAGTCGGGGTCAAATCCTATATGGAAGTTTCTAACGAAACTTCCGATATTCATCTGCTTGCCTTCAAGGCGCTTGTTAGCGTTATCCGTTTTAAAAAATCGTCATCATCACTTGTGACGTTCTAAAAATTGGTTAAAAACCTGAGCTGGTCTACATGTATGTGCATTCATTCAATACATAACATGTGGAATGGACCTGTTCAAGTTTTCTCCTTTTGTATGGCTTTTTTTTAATCTCAAAAACCTCCTCATTAACATGGTTTATTGTACCACGCGCAAACATTAAATTGATCAGTTTCGTATATAAAACTTGTTTATGTAGGGAATAGCTATGCCGCTGAGTGCCTGCATGGTCGATATTTAATGTGCTCATTTGGCAATACAATTGGAGAGTGTAGTCAAAGCCTTCGAGCGAATTGAGACATTGGGTCATTATAAAAAATAATGGCCAAGCTCAACATTATCAGGTGCCTAGTATACAGGTGCCTAGTACATTTATGTAACTCGAATCACTGACTAGTCATTTAAATAGAATTTCATAATATAACAAAGAAATCACTTCCAATTGCACATGCATAAAGTGATTTAAATGTCAGAATTTAATACGGGAAATCACCTTGATTGATAATTCCTCCTTTATGATTGCTCAAATGATTCTTTTGTACACGCAAATGAAGAGCTAAAAATGAATACATTCGATCATCATGAATTGAATGAAAATTAGTAATGAAAGATAAATGAGAAGAGGGAGAAAGTATAATAGTGCAAACAGAAATGATTTTTATATCATTTCTGTATTTGTTAAAATGAATTAAATGTACTTGTGATTTGTTGACATATTATAAATCAGCATACATGTACTAGTACATACGTGATTTATGAGAAATAAAAACCACTATAGAGTAACGTCAACAGTTTCCATTATGCATACTTATATGAATGCATTGTGTATATCATATACACACAGTGGACATCTTGCAGTAATTACTGTAGATACAAATACATCTGTCAGGGAAGCCAGTTACAGCTGGAACCCAGAGGTCATCTGAAGAGTCACATGTTGATGAGTCACGTCTATCACGTCAGGGTGATAACGAGAGGTGCCGGCATGCCTATGCGGGCATAGGCATGCATGAGCACAACATGTGATCGCGGCGCGGGACCAGACCAGTTTAGAACCGGTTTACCATACATCCCCTATAAAACCCCCTTTCAGTGTTCGTGACTCAGTTGAGAGAGTTGAGTGGAGTTGAGTATTAGAGTTGTACTAGAGTTGAACAGAGTTGTGTTGAGTTGCGTTGTGATACTGGTCCTGATGATCATACACACCCGGTGATTCTGTGCGTCGGTACGCTAGCGCGGTGAACGGTCATCGACATTTGGTGGCAGCGACGGGATCTTGGACCGTTAGACAGTTTTCTAACTTTAACGCGGAGCGACGGTGTATGACAACTCGTTCCGGTAGATCATTCCGAGCAGGCGAAATGGCGGAGCAGGCTTTGCAGGACATGCTGCAAAAATTGATCGAGGATCGGCAGAAACGGGAAGAGGAGATCGAACACGAAAGAATCAGACGAGAGGAAGAACGCCTACAACGCGAGAAGGAGATAGCAGAGGAGAGGGCGAGGCGAGAGGAAGAACGCGTACAACGCGAGAGAGAGGTGGCAGAAGAAAGGATGCGACGAGAAAGGGACGCGCGCGAGAAGGTAGAGGAAATGAGAGCGCAGATGGATAGATTAATGAAGATCGTTGAAGAACAGAAGTCCGCGTCAGCATCAAAGGGGACCACGGAATTGAATGTAAAGCTGGTCGCCCTGACTGAACGTGACGATATCGAGTCATATCTGGTGACCTTTGAACGAATTATGACAGCGCACAAGGTGGACAAAGGACGTTGGCCTCACTACCTTGCGCCCCAGCTGACCGGAAAAGCTCAACTGGCCTTTGCGGCGCTGCCTGTGTCAGACTCGGCGGACTACGACGCGATAAAGGCGGCGATCCTCGTACGGTACGACATTAACGAGGACGCGTTCAAGAATCGTTTCAGATCATCGAAACGAAAGGATGGTGAAACAAATCGAGAGTTTGCAGTGAGGATGATGGACTCATTGACCAAGTGGCTCAAAGAGTACAAGACGGTCGACCAGGTCCATCAGGTAGTGGGGATAGAACAACTTCTGAGCTCGCTCCCAGTGGAGAAGAGATTGTGGCTAGTGGAGCGCAAACCGAAGACGTGTCTTCAGGCAGGCGAGTGGCTAGATGAGTACGAGCAGGCAAGGAGGCAAGACGTCAGACCTCTCAAACAGAGAGAGAATCCGGTTCCAGCTAAGGAGCCCGGTGATGCGTATGGGAACAAGGATGCAGTTCCGAAGAATTCTCAACCGGAGCAAAGGAACCCGCAGCGCCACCTACCTAGATGCTACAATTGTCACAAGGTGGGTCATGTGGCGAGCAATTGCCCGAAGAATGCCGCGACGTTTTACGGAGGGAGAGCGACGAAACAGTCCGAAGTGAAGAGGGGACCGCACAAGCTGGGCTATGTGGAGGGAACAGAAGTGAGGGACATCGTTCTGGATACGGGGGCAGCCAGGACATTAGTGCGAGACAATCTAGTGCCTAGGAATAAGTATCTTGATAAATTCGTGTCAGTGCAATGCGTGCATGGTGACCATGTCTCTTACCCTCTAGCCAAAGTGAAAGTGGTGATCGACGGAAGGAGCTACTTTGTGGAGGCAGCCGTGGTGAAGAAACTACCTGCGTCCGTGCTACTGGGAAGAGACGTGCCTGAACTGGTGCAGATTGGTGGAGCAACAGAGGAGGTGCTGGCAGCTGTGACAAGAGCTCAGGCCAAACGGAGGTCGAAGGAGGAAGAGAGTGCATCCAAAAAGGAGAAAGGATCTGGTGTTACGTGTAGAGATTTGTCACCAGCTCGTGTCACAAAGGTTAACGAGGAAGAGAAGCGGTCTCCCGGACCGGCTGAGTTAGAGAAAAATGCTGACCCTCAACAGGAGGATACCAAGGTCTCGAATGGAGTAAAGGAGATTGCCTCTGGAGATAGTAACCTTGGAGTTGATGGGAATGAGCTAAGGAAGTTGCAACGGGAGGATGAGACACTGAGAAGTGTATGGGACTCCGCGAAGCAACCGTCAAAAGGTGGAAACTACTGGTTTTATGAAGAGGATGGCCTTCTTTACCGTCATTGGCAACCCCGAGAGGAAGGAGAGGAGTTCAGTGTCGAGCAGCTAATTGTTCCCAAGCAATACCGAGAGACAGTTCTGAGGATAGCTCACGAGATACCACTTGCTGGGCATATGGGTAAGAAAAAGACGGTTGACCGAATCATGCAGAGATTCTATTGGCCGACGTTGTATCGGGATGTAGCTGAATGGTGCAGGACTTGTGAGAAGTGCCAGAAACATTCTCCAATCAGGAACTTGCGAGCACCCTTAGTTCCACTGCCGGTAATCGAGGAACCATTTACCAGGATTGCGATGGATGTTGTCGGTCCTCTACCGCGAAGTAGCTCTGGGCACAAGTACATACTGGTTGTGTGCGATTACGCTACTCGATACCCTGAGGCCATACCCATGAAGGCAGTCGATGCAGAACATGTTGCTGAGGAACTTGTGACCATGTTCTCACGTGTGGGTGTGCCGAGTGAAATTCTCACTGATCAAGGAACAAACTTCATGTCGAAGCTACTGAGTGAACTCTACCGGCTTTTGCACGTACGGCGGATAAGGACCAGTCCGTTCCACCCCCAAACCGACGGCTTAGTCGAAAGGTTCAACGGAACCTTAAAATCTATGCTTCGCAAGACAGCAGTAGAAGGAAAGGATTGGGACAAGCTGCTCCCATATCTGCTGTTCGCATACCGTGAAGTTCCTCAGGCATCTACAGGATTCTCGCCGTTCGAGTTGATGTATGGCCGACACGTGAGAGGGCCTCTTGACATACTGAGAGAAACGTGGAAGGCTAGCAAACGTAGTGATGACAGTGTAGTATCATACGTCTTGACGGTGCAGCAGAAACTTGCAAAGATGTCAGAGCTTGTGAGCGAAAACTGTAAGGAAGCACAGATAGAGCAAAAGAGATGGTACGATCGCAATGCGCCGAAAAGAGAGTTTGCGGAGGGAGACCAGGTGTTGGTCCTACTACCCACGATAACCAACAAGATGATGGCAAAATGGCAAGGACCTTACCTCATCAAGGCGAAAGTCACCCCGGTGACGTATGAGATTGATATGAGTGACAGGAAGAAGCGGCAACGTATCTTCCATGTCAACATGTTGAAGGGGTGGAATACTCCGACAACGATGTGTCTGGCAGCCGAGGAGACCGAAGAAGGGGAAGAAATCCCGTTGTGGAAGGAAGACAGTGGAGAGCCGAAGATCAACGAACGCCTAACTCCTAAGCAAAGGGGACAGCTAGATGTGTTGAGGGCTGAATTTAAAGATGTGATGAGTGATCTCCCTGGAAAGACTGAGCTGGTGGAACACAGGATAGAGACTGGAGAAGCGAAACCAGTCAGACTACCACCATATCGTCTGCCTCACGCTTATCGGGACATCGTGAAGAAGGAACTGGAGGAAATGGAGAAGTATGGCATCATCGAAAAATCCACGAGTGATTGGTCCTCTCCGATAGTACTCGCGAAGAAGAAAGACGGAACACTGCGCTTCTGCATCGACTTTCGCAGGTTGAACAGTGTCTCCAAGGCGGACGCTTATCCAATGCCTCGCGTTGACGATCTGCTGGATCAAGTTGGACAAGCGCGGTTCATCAGTACCTTAGACCTCACCAAGGGGTACTGGCAGGTCCCGATGGAGAAGACAGCTCGATCAAAGACCGCCTTCAGGACTCCATTTGGACTCTACCAGTTTCGTAGAATGCCCTTTGGATTGCAGGGAGCTCCATCAACGTTTCAAAGGATGATGGACAGTTTGCTGGTGGGAACGCAGGACTATGCAGCTGCCTACCTTGACGATTTAATCATTTTCAGCCACAGTTGGCAGGAACATCTGTCACATCTTAGGAGAATACTGCAGAAACTGAGGGAGGCGGGCTTGACAGTCAAGCAGAAGAAGTGTCAGCTCGCCATGTCGCACTGCTCATACCTTGGTCATGTTGTGGGGGAGGGGCTCGTGCGGCCTGAACTCTCGAAGGTCGATGCTGTGAAACAGGTCCAGGTTCCCACCACGAAATCCGCTGTTAGAACGTTCCTCGGATTAACAGGATATTACAGGAAGTTTATCCCTGGGTATGCAGAACTCGCAGCCCCATTGACAGATCTGACAAGGAAGAACGCCCCGAACATAGTGAGGTGGACTGAAAGATGTGATGGCGCTTTCAACCGACTGAAGGAATGTCTCTGTAGTGAGCCGATTTTGAGATGCCCCGATTTCTCTTTGCCGTTCGTTCTTCAAACTGATGCCTCCGGACGGGCGATTGGTGCCGTGTTGAGCCAGGTGGTGGGAGACGGTGAGGAGCATCCAGTCGCGTACTACAGCAGAAAGCTACTCCCTCGCGAAGAAAAATACTCGACGGTAGAAAAGGAGTGCCTAGCAATCATCCAGGGTATCCAGACATTTCGTGTGTACCTCCTGGGCCGTCCGTTCACCATACAGACAGACCATCGGTCCCTAGAATGGTTGGATCGCCTCAAGGAGAACAACAGTAGGCTGACCCGTTGGAGCCTGGCGCTTCAACCCTACCAGTACTCTGTCCAGTACCGGACTGGTCAGAAGAACGGAAATGCCGATGCTCTCTCCCGGTACATGGTCGAGGCGACAAGTGTGTCGCAGGAGGAGGTGGAAGGAGTGTCAGGGAAGCCAGTTACAGCTGGAACCCAGAGGTCATCTGAAGAGTCACATGTTGATGAGTCACGTCTATCACGTCAGGGTGATAACGAGAGGTGCCGGCATGCCTATGCGGGCATAGGCATGCATGAGCACAACATGTGATCGCGGCGCGGGACCAGACCAGTTTAGAACCGGTTTACCATACATCCCCTATAAAACCCCCTTTCAGTGTTCGTGACTCAGTTGAGAGAGTTGAGTGGAGTTGAGTATTAGAGTTGTACTAGAGTTGAACAGAGTTGTGTTGAGTTGCGTTGTGATACTGGTCCTGATGATCATACACACCCGGTGATTCTGTGCGTCGGTACGCTAGCGCGGTGAACGGTCATCGACAACATCACTTCTATTAGGATGGTCAGAGTCCATTGTGGACAGCAAGTTTTGATGGACACCTTGATGAAGTAAAGAAACTCATTGAAGCAGGAACTGATATCAATCAGGCTAATAAGGTTGGCATGAAATGATCTGCTCCATTTAGTGGTCTGCATATCCTTGACCACTTTAAATTTGTTCACCTTAGAAATGATACAATGTTATGTGCAATGTACAACGTATGCATGCAGGTTGTCAATAAAATGTGGTATAGATATTCATTGATCATCCATTGACTGTTGACACAATCTTAAAAGCAGGTTTACAATATTAATTAGAAGTAGAGTTTCCTATTTACATCAAATGACATGTAGATGTACATATATTCTTCAATCTTATTTTCCAGCATACTTTAAGATCAGCTTTTACCTTGACTAAAATAGGGTTAGGGGGAGACTACTTATTACGTAAACCAGTGGTTAAAAACTGCCATGGAGGGTGAGCTGTC
This sequence comes from Eunapius fragilis, assembly GCA_963681505.1. Taxonomy (NCBI): domain Eukaryota; kingdom Metazoa; phylum Porifera; class Demospongiae; order Spongillida; family Spongillidae; genus Eunapius; species Eunapius fragilis. The sequence goes on along the minus strand of OY811972.1, from coordinate 5,613,231 downwards.
TAAAATGGCATTTTTGATAAAGCAAAACTAAATAACTAATTAATTAAAGCCCTTTATGCCAGATTAGATGTGACTCCTATATACTGGATGCATCTCGATACTGTAACTGTGTTTGCATATGAAGGATTTCACTTCGATGAAACGAAAAGCCCTAGCTTCCTAATAAGAGGGGAAAACACTCCACTTTCTAAATGCAAAGCTGTTGTGCATATTTGTGTGTGTGTGTGTGCCTGCATGCGTGCCACGTAATAAGTAAAATTGAAATACCCCATAACAACAGGCATAGTTACTGAATAATGAAATACATGTACCATTGCCACATATAATGCTGATCTGGTGATGTTGTCATTTCTACACCCTCCCAACATGCACCTTCTCCCTCTGTACATGTTCCTTATCAGTGCATAGTGGTAAAAAAACCTTGCTACATGTATCCTGCTCACACATAAAAGTGCTCTCCAGAGTTAAGGAACAATCTCATAACAGTTAAAATGAACAGCACATGGTGTGCACGTTAGGACACCTGCAATGTCCTCTAACACTTAGCTCCATCTTCTATATCCCTGCCCCCCATGTGGCATTCCATTTCATCCAATCACCATGTCAGGACAACATTTGGATAGATTGTACATGTAGGTCAATATATATTTATATATTTGTATATTTATTTTTTTTTTTCTGACTTCTATCTATCTATCTATCTATTTACCTCACTTTTATTTTGATGGGTGGGTGAAGTTATATGTCAAATGCCAGAATTCAATTGTGTGCAATCAATTCATAGTGTAGTAATAGTTACATGTATAAACAACAGCATACACAAATTGATTTCCACACATTGAAGGATTATGCCCGCACCGCTGATGAGAAGTGCAATTAAATATAAAAAGCGGTACCATCCAATATGGTTTTTACAAGAGGGTAAACCCAAAAGTTACGGGTGGGTAAAGGGTGGGTCAGATAAATCCCTGCAATGTCCTCAAACACAGCTCCATCCCTTATATCCCTGCCCCCCCCCCCCCCCCCCCCCCCTCACTATGGCACTCCCAACACCATGTAATGATAACATTTGGGTGGGAACTTATATCACATAGCCATTCTTGGCTGACTACACTGTATGACCACCAGCAACCATACATGTATATCTTAAGCAGCTGATCATACACACATCATGCAGCTTGACATGCCTACAGTTCTATACATCTCTGTACATCTCTGTGGATGGTTTAATGGTGTACTTTCTATGTACATGTAAACTTCCCCTCCCCCTCAGCTGGCACTTGATGTGTTGAATAATATAAATTACCCTACTGTCTGTGGTGGGTCAAGATCCATGACCTCCGTCCTTACCCACAAACCCATGTGTTCCATGAACATGCTGCACAGTGGTTTAAAACCATAGTTGATGATGACATTTCTGAACCATGCAAGAAAAATTACACAATTGTTTCACAATATATTAATAATATAGCCTACTGTCATTAAACTGGTTCCATTAATATATAAAACAGTTTGAAAATCAAACCACAACAATCAAGATTACCAAAACAGACCACAGCACAGTTATTCATGTATATGCTTATAGTGATCAACTGATTCATGTATAGCCCTAATTCGGATCTATATAAATATCTATAATGTAACTAAGTAACTATTAATATTACGTAATACAAATGAAGGCAAAGAGTTTCAATCAATCTATAAATGTTCAGACAAAACAGGGATTGAATCTGCACCTTGAAGATCAGCTCCATCAGTAGAAACACATGCTGTTAGGTTATCTTCCAGTGATAAGCACCCACTTGTATAGCAACATGTCGATGTGGACAGGAGCAAACACTATGCTATCCATTGCTGATGACAAAGTAGTATCCTGCAGCTGATGGTATTATAGTAGGCTCATAAAGAACTTCTTTATGAGCCTACTATGAGAGAAAAGCTTCTTTAGTCTGATCTAGCTTTTTGGATCGATTAAGCTTACTCCACTTTCTCCTCAGTACGCCCATTCGGTTAACCCAATGCTTTTTCAGCTTGTTAACTTCCTCCTTTTCGGTAAGAAGGCCTACGTAAGTAAGAAACAAACCAGCAGCCTCCCAATCACTTTTAAACTTCTTAATGTAGGCCTATTTATCAAAAGCTTCTAAATTGCAGATCCTTCTCTTTTTGGCCATGGAACGCTTGAAGTAGTAACGTTAACTGTGTTAAAAAATTTGCGCGCTTTCACGTAATGACTCATACAAACAACAGCAATCAAACAGCTTCGCATCAAACACGAGACAACTACAATCGCAAACACAAGTTCTTATATACAGGTATCCGCATACGCGCGCACTACACAGAGCGCTGAACTATAGAACAAAGACAGTGCTGCCTCAGCCTGCCTGCCATAGTGGATACAGCAGGGTTCCAACCTCACAGAACGCATAATAGAACCCAATCACCACGTAAACACAGTCCCATGTATGCAATTATTAAAATAATTATTGATAGATTAGTCACCGCATGTCTCGTGTTTGAATGTTAGTAGCAGCGCTAAACGAAAAGTCGGTTAGAGTCGGCTAAGTCTGTAGATTGGAAAAAGATAGTCAACTCGATTCATAGTTAACATTTCTTTCGTTTGGTCCTAGAAAAGTCCTTGAAGTTGGTACATGGAAATTTTTACGCTTTTTAACCGTATAAAAAGGTTTACAATTATTGCAAGTGTCATAATGGTACTTACAAATATAGGATCACTAGAAAGAGGAAAAAAAAAGCTATCAATTCACATACTCACCTATTCATTTTTGCCAGAAAGCCTACACAATTTAGAAAACATTAATGATAAAAGCACTTATAATATTCACTTTAAGTTAGTACACTTTATTCAAACTTCTGTTTATTTCTTTTCTGACTTGAAATTCGAGTGGTATAATGAGTTGCAAAACAGTTTCTAAAATAAAACTAATCCATTATTTTCATTCCCATGTCATCATCCTAAACCACTGTGTGCTGGCATGCATGCAAATTGATCTGGTGATGTTGCCATTTCTACACCCTCCCAACATGCACCTTCTCCCTCTGTACTTCTCTAAGGCTACTTGTACCATTAATATAATTGCTGCCCACCCCCTCCTCCTCCCAAACACATGCATGTACATGTACACACAAGGTGTGCTATTGAGATTAAAGAAGTGTGCACGTTGCTCAGGTACACGTGGATCATTCCACTATGACTTTGTATGGGAGCGTACTTCACATCTTCAGATCATGATGCATTTACTCATATCTGTTTGTCTTTGGATGAATGTTGCTTTTACAGTTTATTACGTTTTTAACTTGAATGGCTTACGAAATATTCTGTCCTAATTAATTAATTTTTCCAGATAAAGTTCAAGCTCATGACCTTTTTTGTCTGATACAAACATTATTGACATACATGTAGAACTTTATTGGAACCCATATTTCATTTTTGTGTGAAAGCGCTGATTTAAAAATTCGGATTGTTGTAGAGTAATTAGGATAGAATACAAGATACAAGAGAATACACGGATGGGAATAAATGCACATACATGATTATTATTATTATTTTAATAAACATGATTACATATAATATAGCACAAAACGTTTTATTACGCGATATATAATACATGTATACGATTGAACTAAATCATACAAAAAACTCTTCATCATCCCCATTCATTGTCCCCATTACTGAAGCTGAATTGCCTCTCTGAATGGCAACAGATAGCCTTTGGGCAAGATATTGGAAAGAGTTTGCTTCTCCTGACACTTGCCTCAACCGATGTCCCAGCTCTTTAGGAAATCTAGGAATACAATAAATAAATATTTAGGAGGAGAAACAACATGCATGAATTATTAATAAATCATGCTACAGTTCAATAAACTTTAAGATGGGAGCCACCTGGAAAGGATTGCTGTCGCATTTGCCCTCACCAGATGCAAGTTGAGCCTGCTATACAGGTCAGACAGCACAACTGACTTTGGTTTGCCCGATATGATGGCAAGACGGGAGGCAAGCATCTTAAACGAGTCCATGGCTTCCTTTCCCCAAGCACATTAGGACTCCGTGACCAGAGTTACACAATACCAGCCCAAAGCATTGCATTTGGGGTCATTCTCAGTATGCTTTCGCTCTTCAGTGGACAAGGCGGCTGCCCTAGCTGACAATCCCGCTACTGATACAATTTTGGGGTTTAGCGGTGATGTCACTGAAATATCAAAGGCAGCTGGTTTGCCAAGGGCCCAGTTGGGTAGCAAAATGTCTGCAGGGCGTGAATGGTCATGCTCAGATGTAAGATTGCTACCCATCTCCACCTTTACGCTCAAGTGGGCTCTACGGCAAGTCTCTGCCAACACATTGCGCAGCTGGCTGTGTCGGGTGACTACGTCACCTCCTTTTTTGCACGTTGTAGCATGATGACCAAGGGGATCTAATGCACTGTTTGGGCATAGGGCACACAGAGAACCATTGGAGGTGTCCAAACCAAGCCACCACTTGACTGCTACCTGGAATACTGAGGGCTCAAGATGAAGGCCGAGACCTTCAGAAGGGACTACAGTTAGCCATGAAGCAGCATGTGGGGACGAGACAGACAACAAACGAGCCTTATCAGCAACAGAAGAAATGATCAGGATGTTATTGAACTGATGGATGTCAATCTTGCTCGAAAGTTGATTTTGATGGACTGAAGATGAAACTAAACCATCAGACTGAATTGTATCAGAAGTAGATACAGACTCATTGAATGTCTGTATTGCATCAGAGAGATGGTTGGAAGGGGAGCCATAGCCAGAAGAGCATAAAGATGCAATGAATGCTGCAGGAGAATTTTTAAAACATATGAACATCAAGGGAAGAGTAGTATATTGCGTTTTTGTTAATAAAATTTCGGTGTATAGATAACCCCAGAGAACCGCATGCGTTTGATGATATGGCATATTATTTTTTATTTTACTAAGCCGGGTGGTGGTAAGTGTGTTACATAACTTTCATACAACAGTAGTAAGGTTTTTCAATCATGCAAGATTTATTATTTTCCTACATATTGGACAAAGATAGAACAGGCATTAAGGTACATGGACATTAAACGGATTTTTAACTGTACATGTACTTGTTACACAGGTAGGATATAATGAAAACAATGTCAAAGCATTTACATACATGTCTATCCACATCAATGTAGCCAGGTACAAGCAAAAGTACAAGCATACATGTACATGTAGTTCACAAGTTGTATTTGTGAGTGTTCACCAAGTACATGTATGTTAAATGATGAGGCTGAATTCACTAAACTGTACTACATGTATATGTTCACCAATTCATGTACATGTAGTTCACAAGTTGTATTTGTGAGTGTTCACCAAGTACGTATGTTAAATGATGAGGCTGAATTCACTAAACTGTACTACATGTATAGGTTCATCATTTTACCATTTAGCTTATTCAGTTGAAAACCTATTGGGTTAACTAACTTGTACTTGTGGTCAACAATTATGTTAACTCTGTGTTCACCAATAGCATATAATTTGTAAACACACCATGTACATGTAGAAGCAATAAATCAATTGGTGAACTTAGCATTAACACAATTGGTGAACCGCATAATTTATTGTAATAATTGTACAATACACTGTTGGTGAACATAGCCTAATAATTACATACACACAATTTGTGAACATTGGCCCAATAATTTTACACAATCAGTGAAGTCTCTCTAATTGGTGAACCCAAGCACATTATAGTTGTTACAATTGATGACCACATGCAAAACAGCCTGATTATAATTGTCCACAACTGCTGTGCTTAGAAGACTTGTAGATTTAATTATTGGGGTACTGTAGCAACTGGGATTGAGACTATGGCCATTCGTTCGCAATAGCATGTCCAGTCCTCCTGTCCTTCTTGAAATGCCCCAACAGTTCCCAGGAGAGACGCCATCCACAACAGAAGCTAGTTTCCCTCGTCGCCAATTGTAGCAACTGTGATTGAGACTATGGCTACGCACGCGCTGCGACAGAACTCCCGAGTTGGGAAGATTCTCAAACAGCCAAATCACAGTAATACACACAAACATAAAGCACACACTCAGCATGCAACCACTGCTTGCCAAGTTCCCACAATGCTTCTGCCTCTGCCCGGTTGTCACAGCTTTTAATAGTGCGGGTCCATCACGTGCGAAGATGCTTCTAGAAGCTCCTATACAATCAGGGACATACAGTCTGGCTGCATTAAGTCCAGACATCTAACAATTTACACCCACACTTCAATTATACCTATTGCAGCAATCACTACAGGTACACAGCCTAATAATTAGCTGTGAACATATGGATTCAGTGATGTTACACAATTTTTGACTAGTTGATTTAATTATTGGGGTCCACAGCCTAATAATTAGTGAACACATGGACTGTGGTGATGTTACACCATTGTTGAATACTGTCTAGTAATTAATAATTGTACAAATGTACATAACTGACATTAACACAAATGATGCACCTGACTTTTACACCTGTAGGCTTAATAATTACTCCAACTTAATAATTCTTCAAACAGCCTAATAATGTTACAATTTTTGAGCATTGGCCAGATAATTCAATTGTGCTACATGTATACATACATACATGTAGCACATATAGACATGTGAGCACAGCCTATTTCATAATCGGTGAACGCTCACAAATGGAATATTTAGGCTGTGTTCATCATATTTCACCAATCATTGTATTTGTGTATGTTCACCAAGTACATGTATGGAGGCTTAGTAAATTGTGTAGATATTGAACATACATGTGTTTAAACACGTGTATGATTGATATATGGTAAATTTCACAACTGTGAACAAGTACATGTAGTTAAAAAAAGTTAAAAACCTATTTAAAATTTACCATACATGTGTTTAGGTAAATTTCATAACTGAACAAGTAGTTACAAACATATTGGGTTAATTTGTGTCGTGGTTAAGAAATGTGCAAAGTGTGTGTTACCAATATATGTGGTCGTGGCAGTGAAAAGGGACCTAGCGCATATTATAAACATTTTCTAGGAAGGAGCATCTAAATTGACACATGCAATAAAAATATTCAAGTAATTAGACCACTATAACTCCATGATGGACAGACTAATTTCCTGTGTGTAAGAAAAAAGTTGTAGAGGGCATACATGTACATGTAAGTGTGTCTTAGAATATGAAACAATTAGAAAACTTTAAAAGCATGTACATGTAGGTCACTTTGTGCTGCTCATATAATACATATAATTTGTAAAGATAGAACCAATAATTTTGTGCAATTGATGACCTTAGCCTTAAGTATCTTGGTGAACCACACAATATATGTATATGTACTGAACACAACCGTACATGTACATGTACATGTACACACAATTTGTGAGCCATTTGTACATGTATTTGTGTACATACATGTTAATGCATGTAGTTTACAATTCCACACAATTTGACCCAATAATTTGTGGTGAACCCAAGCACGTTATACATGTAGTTGATACAATTTGAGGAATACAATTCCAAGCACCAGGGTGGCATTTACTTATAATACAATTTTATGAATGTCATTGTATTTGGCCTAGACATTATTGGCCAATGTGAGCTAAACCTAATGATTGTACACATGTACATCTATCTACCTGTACACAACTGGTAAAAATTGGCTAAATAATTTTACATTTGTTTATTTTTTTATAGTCTAGTTGTGTGATGTGTTAATATGCTTCTTACAGTACATGTACATGTAATTTGTGAACATTGACCCAATAGTTTGACAACTGGTAAACTGGTGAAGATTGAATTTTACACACAGTAATTTGTGAACTAATACTAATAATTGAACTAATAATTGAACTAATAATGTAAATTTAATGTGTCAAATAACATTGACACATTAAATTTACATTCATAATGGATGGGCCTTTAAGAATTGTTTTTTACACAAATGGCCACAGTAATTTATAAGCTTAACAATGTGGTACATTGTATACTATTGTACAAGTGTGCATGTGTATGTCTAATCATAGCTGATAATTGGTAAACACAGTAGGATTGGGTAATTAAATTTATGTGTTGGTGTTTACATGTACATGTACATCAGTAACACTATGCAAAGAACAACATTATTATTACATAGTACATTCATTTTTGTATTCCCTGTAATGTTGTTATTAATGTAATATATGTATATGTATGTAAAGGAGTTGTGTACAATTATTACAGTGTTGAAATCATGATTTCTATATGCTGTATTTGGGATAAAGTTTAATCTGGTATAGAGCCATTATTATTTTTTGTGACTATTGTGCTCTTTTTTTTTTACTGTAGTCACACACATCAAAGTGACGAACAGTGTGATAAGATATGAATCTTCTATCCGATTCGAAATCTTAAGGTAAAGTTCCATTATGCACTACACAGGACATGTATTTATTCACATATGTGCTTTTATAGCAGAGAACACTATTAATAACCAGACCACTTTGCCATATACTATTGTCTAATTGGTGAAAAATGTGAGGAACACCAGTGTTATCTTTGCGCACATGTAATAATGTGACATATTGTCTAACACATTGACCAGTAACACACGTACTTTAAACAATTATTGAACCTACTCAGATCTGCTGTACATACAACATTATTTTCACTAAATTGTGTCAAACTACACGTACAGTATATACATGTACATGTACATGTAGGTAATTTCGTAATAGTGAACATTACTTTTACAGTGTGTGTGTGTGTGTGTGTAAGCTAATTCAGTTGAAATCCTATTGTGTAATGTGTACCATGGTCAGCGATTGTGTGAAGTGTGTGCTTACCAATATATATATACATGTACAGGTATAATGTATATCATAACAGACATGTAGCAGTGATAAATGGTTGAACTTACCTTTACATGTAAGTATTGTTCAACACACTTGAGTGCAAGTGAAGCACACAATGATTGTGCAATACACTATTGGTGAACACAGCCTAATAATTGCATACAGTACATGTACTGTACACATTTGGGAAGGATGGACCAATACATATGAGCCAATTGTATTTATGTGCATGTGTTCTGACAATACATTGTAATTACACACAGTAAGCAGTGGCCCAATAATTTACATAATCATTAAAGTCACCCTACATGTATATAATTGGTGAACCCAAGCACATTATAGTTGTTACAATTGATGAACACGTCCAATGATATCAACACAACATGACAATAATTGTCAAACCTTATTCCCTTGTAGTGAGCTATGCACTCCGCTCTTATGTGCTTCCGTTCGTGCTGATGTCCTGTGCATTCATGGAAGGTCATCACATCACCCTATTTATGAACATGACCTTACCCTCACCACTGTTGAGGGTAAGATACCATCCTCTGTCTAAATTTTTGTTCCAACAACATCACAGGATTTAATTAATTAATCATGTGCATACGAATGTATGAACTACACACAGTTTGTGAACATTGGTTAAATAAAATTTTAATGTCTGTAGATGTGTTAGTAAATTATTCACAAACTGTGGGCAGTAATGTATGATTATTAGGTTGTTTAACAAACACAGTTGTTCACCTTAATGTAATGATTGAACACAATTGTCTCAGATTGGCCCAATAATTGTGACCTCAGCCTATTCCATAACTGGTGAACACACTCACACAACGGTACACCACAGTACACATTGGCTGAATAATTCCATTTCTGATTACACAATTTATGTACACAACCAAATTTGTATATGTATACACACACTGTAATTCTACATTATAAAAACACATTTAACACAGTGTTCTACATGTAGTTGCACTCAATTATGGCAGATTGGCCCTATAATTATGAGCTAAGCCTATTTCTGAACACTGAAAAATTGTGTGTGCAATTTTTAGGCTGAGTACAGTGTTATCACATGCTATTGGCTGGTCAGGGTATATACATGTACATGTACATGAGCATGCACTATTTTTTATTTTCAAGAAATTAAATTTACTTCTGGATCTCTTTTAAATTTCAATTTGAATGTAATTCAATTTAGTATCAGTTTGGCACATTAATAAGTTTGATTCTTATATTTTTTTAATTACTTTTTAAAATAATTATAAGTTATACACCCGCAGTATCTAAGGAAGTAGAACAATACAAAACATTGATGGCAACTAGCTATGAATGTTTGCAATCATCAAGACATGTGTTCAGCATTGTGAGTCACTTGTTCTTTCATACTTTTGGCAATGTACAATGACATCACATGAGATAACAGATAAGCGTACTGGTTTCTATCATGGATCAGTGTATTTATAGAACATGAATAATGTGTTGCAATTCATGTATTCACGTGAAAACTGCCTACATGTGCACAATTTATTAACACAGCCTAATGCATGTACATGCATGTATGTGCTTGCAATTCTACAATACATGCAATGATTTGCTTACAATTGATTAATTGGTGAACACTCACAAATTGTGTGCACAATTTTTATAAAGCAATTTTTAGGCCATGTACACCAATAGTTCACAAATTGTATTTTTATTGTGTGTTCACCAAGTACTTGTACATGTATGTTGAATGATGAGGCTGAATTCAATAAGTTATAGCACATGACTGTATACATTAAAGTCCGCGACACCATCGAGGAAGTAAACGTTAATGGCTTCTTAACGAATAAAATTAAATTCATGCTCACAATACCACAATGTGTAGAAATCTACCAACTATGTTGGCTATAGAAATGAACCTTGTGCAGGTTAATATCTAGTCAAAATTTTCAAGTTAACAGGGGGTACTTTAAAAATATTCATTGAATTTGACCATGATTATGTACCGCATCCAAAATAAAGAATCAAATTTTGATTCTGCGTGTATTGATACCTCTATATATACAATATCTCGTCTTCTGCTTTTACACTGTCTGTTTTATTTTCAAGAATACATTCTTTACTTTTTAGCCTCACTACTATTAGACTGTGTAAACAAACACTTCTCACTAAAATAACTGTCAACCATAGTTTGAGCCTTAATGTTAGATAAGGGCCGCTCCTTGTTACCTTTCTTTGTTCAGAGGCCTATTTGTATGACTATTGCGCTTTTGTGATGCCCATTGTCTTTGTTCTTGCGCCCAGAGGCCCTTTGTATAGGCCTTTCGTAGGCCTATATGTTTCTGAGTTGTATGCATTCTGGATCAGTTTTTTTTGGCGGATTTGGCAACTTTGTGCGTGTTCTAGGATGTCGGCAGTTCTCGAGGGGACTAGCAGCAATAATAAAGAAGATGAGAGTGTGTTGTTGGCTGAAATAGAGGAATTGAAGAAAAAGAGACCCCGAGCATTAACTGAAGAGCAAAAGACTGATATTCTTGTTGCATACCGCTCTCTGCAAGTTGAAGACCTGAAAAGGAAAAAGATGCGTCCAGGACAAAAGTGTGGCAAAGGTAATTACCAACGGCGGGTTAGCAGCGTTTTAGGCTATTCCAGCAAAACGGTGGGACTTACCTATCGAGATTGGAATCGCAAGCAAGAAATCAAGGTAGCTGTTGCTGCAGCAAATCGCAAACCGAGCGCCAACGTATACCTAAATCGAAACAGGTACTGCTATCAATAAGAGCATTGGTACGTCTTCGGCGAGCTAACAGTGAACGAGTTGTTGCTCGACATATTCTAGATCTCATGCGTGAGCGAAACTGGATTGACGTTGACGAAACTGATCGTAAGATGTTTGCCTCCGCACTGCGCTGTGTACAACGCTACCGTTCTCGTCATGGATTCAGTCGAGGTGACTCGGTAACTGCGCCAATTCAAGAGACAGCAGCTATTCGTGAGGCCCGCATTGAATACTTGCAGCGTCTCATAGACAACGAAAGTCTACCACCTGAGCAACAACTACGTATCGTTGACTTAGATGAGTCCTACATCCACCACCACTATCGCCGCCACAACGATTCACTTAGTGAAGACTATGCAGCATCGGACATGAGTGATTCAGACGTGGAGAGTGTTGAAGACCAAGAGGACGTACCCTTCCCATTCCGAAAGCAGCAGTTCTTTTGGTGACGTGGACAGCAGCGAGTCAGATACGGACGAAATGTAATACACGTAACATTTTGAGTTATGTAAACGTTTCGAAGTGTTTTCATGTGAATTTCATTAGTGACCGCACGCGCTACTTGTTAATTATCGTGAATAATAGTCTCGCTCATTAGTATTCAACTCACTGAATTTTTTATAATACGAGATGGTCTGCGGAAAATAATATGCCTAATCCATTGTTTAGACCCCAAAGACACCTTTTATTTAAAAAAAAGAGTGCATAATTTTTACTTCCTCGATGGTGTCGCGTACTATAATAATTTAATTTGTCTTTCTTTAAAACCATTCCAGCTAAAGTTGATCATGTCAATAGGAAGAAGAAGACAATGAACAGAGAGAAATATTGGTCTGAGTATGAGAAATGACCGGACCATTTTGAAGTGAGTTTCATTATTGTGAACAAAGTTGTTAAAAACCTACTGAGTTAATTTTGTGTTGTGGTGTAAAGTGAGTGTTCGCCAATATCATTATATTTAGACTGTACACTATTTAACAGAATTGGAGAACGGTCCGTGTATATTTCGGCCATTTCAAATTCTCAATTATCAAATACTTAGAACACGATTATTTTGCATCGTAGTCTAATTATTCATTTTCATTCCGTCATAAATTTAATGCGTACCTGCGTGTTCTAAATATTGGACTGTGCGCTAGCGTACAATAATATTGTAAGTTTCAAATATTCAATTTTTGGACAAAATCATGCAAAAGTGAGATAAAATCATAATTGAACGGAGGATGGAGTAATGGATGTCTCAGAATGTGCCATGAGCGCACTCACCACGCCCTCTTAACATTTTGAAGGTTTACTCTTGGCCTACCTATACCGCTAGGAGAGGACGTAAGGTCCGTAACTGCGCATGTGCGTAGTAGTGCAATTTAGCTGACAGGGTAGCTGTCGCCGCCCGTCCGGTTGCACGGTTTTAACCGGACCACTTTTTCTCCTTACTGTCTCGGTCTCGGACCCATTTTATTACATCATTGTATGTTCTTGCACGTCCGCTACATGTTCATCGTTACGATCGACATGCGTCAGCCCTGACTTCACATGCTACTACATATAGCGACCAATGTCTGATCTGTTACAGGACCCATCAGCATGTTGTTACAGCTACAAAGGTACTAAACTAGCAGTTCCATTAAAAATAAATGGCTACTGTTGCCGATGTGCGAGAGTAGTCATGAGCCCACCATCCTAAACGCTTTGCTTTTCCGAAGCGAAGCTTTGGAAAGACAAAACCTGTTTTTTGTTCAGCAAAGAGCAAGTGGTTCGATACTTAGCCAAAAACATGCAGGATGTGATGTTCTGCCACACTTGTGACAGTGTCACTGCCTTTAAGATATAGGCAGAATTAAGTCCATTTGTAACTATATGAACATAGCTTTATAATATAGCCATGCTTAGTGAGTGAAAAACCTTTTTACATGCATGTGTCTCAATGCAAGTCACTACAGGGTTTTGTAACTGGAAATATGCCACTGTTATGCTTCAGTAAGCATCTTTTACTCCCAACAGTATACGTAACTGTGCATGAGCCTATTGGGGATTCTTCATTGGGGTGGACACTTCCGTCATAAAAGAACAACGACGTAGTAGCGGATCCATGGCATATAGATTGTATCAGATACTTGCGCTATGCATTGCGTGAAGATTTTAGAAGTTGTCTTTGCGTCGCGTGCATTTTTTTTTCATTGATTACAGACAGGCAGGACCATCTCAAAAGGCTAAATTACAAATATGAAATGCAGAGGCTCTGTGTCTCAAGTTGTATTTTCTAAATGAATGGACGGTGAGTTCAGTTCTATCATAGATTCTATACGTATACTTTATTGCGTACTTTTGGGGGTTTTACAACACAAAAGGCGTTGGCTTCTGGGGCTCCGCCCCAGACCCCGATGGGGGACCTTCCAGGCTTCCCCTACCCCTAGCTGGGCGGGAGGGGTGCCACCCTACCGCACCCTAGCTCCCCGGGGCGGCTCCGCCTACACACCCACCATATCTACAACCGGACCACTTTTAGTATGGCGGCGACGGCCTGGTAGCACTATGAGAACGTGCAATGACATGAGTAATGGATGTCTCAGAATGTGCCATGAGTACACTCACCACGCCCTCTTCAGGTATACTTCCTACATATACTGCTCAGAGAGGTCCCAGCCAAACGGTACGTAGTATTGCAAAGATCACTATGAGAATGTGCCATGACATGCACTCTTCACATTTTTAATACCCCATCATGACAACTCTCCTCTCTCCTTGCATATAGTCACTAGCGCCAATGGTGGGGGGGGGGGGGGGGGGGGGGGTTCCAGGTCTTTTGAGCCACGATCCTTCCCCTCCTCTCCCTCCCTTACCTTCCCTCCCCTCCCTAGATCCCTTCGATCCTTCCCTTCCTTTCCTTTCCCTCCCCTCCCCTTCCTCACTTCCTCACTTCCCATCTCCCTTCCCCTGCCTCCCATGCATCCCTTCCCCTGCCTTCCACCTCTCCCCTCCTTCCCCTGCCTCCCACCCTTCCCTCCTTCCCCTGCCTCCCACCCCTCCCCTCCTTCCCCTGCCTCCCACCCCTCTCCCCTCTCTCTTTCCCCTGCCTCCCTTCCTCCTCCCACCCCACCCATTCCCTCCTTCCCATGCCTCCCAACCCTCCCTCTTTCCCTTGCTTCCCTTCCTCCTCCCACCCCACCCCTCCCTCCTTCCCCTGCATTTCTTCCTCCTCCCACCCCTCCCCTTCCCTCCTTCCCCTGCCTCCCTTCTTCCTCCCACCCCTCGTTTCTCTCCTCCCACTCTCCTCCCTCCCTCTCCTCTTCCTACCTCTCCTACCTCTCCTTCTCCTCCCTCTTCCTCCCTCCCTGTCCTTCCCTCTCCCTCTCTCTCTCCCTCCCTCTCTCCCCTCCTCTCCTCCCCTTGATCCTTTCTCCCCATCCCTCTCCCTCCCTTTTATTTTGCTTCAATTATCTCCCACCCTTTCCATTCCACTATTCGTCATTCTCCTCTTCGAGTTGAGCTTACAATTCCCTTCTCTTCCTTGTTTCTCTCTCCCATTTCACATCTTTTCTCTTTCACTCCTATCCTTGTCCTTCTTTCAAGTTGTGTCCACATAATTATTGTGTTTTTTTCTTTTCTGCATTTTTTGAAATAGCAAGGTGGGTAATATTTGGAATCAGGGCTCCAGTCTGTGCATTAAGGTGGGTGCACACAGCAACAGATGTCTGGGTTGTCAGTTCATCTGACCGGCTGTACCTTGAACCGTGGACAGACCAAAATGTAACTGATTGAATATCACACATGTTGTTTATTAACAGCGACCCAATGGAGATGGATGCGTTTCTCTGCACACTGGACAAGATCACAGATGTGGTATCGAGGGTGGCGTGAATAGAACCGACATATACTTTTAAAATTTTAAATAATTGTCAAAGTTGTGGTTTCCCTTTTTTATTTACATGTATGTTGCTTGGTATGCATATACATGTACGGTTCTTATACATTTCATGTTATATGCAAACTCGGTCAGAACCGTTCGTCATCAAATGCATTCAGTCTTCTGTAGTGAAGGCAGTAGTTCCTAAGGCCTTATTTGGCATTTGCTGCATGCATTCAAATATCGCAGCTGTCACGTTTCAAATCATAATCTATCATGCATCAGGCCATCAGTACATGTCTACATGTATGTGTGCATGACGCTATGAGGCCTATATCTGCAGGATAACACACAGACAAAAGCCAGTTGGCATTTACCCTCTCCCTCTCTTCCATAAGACCCATGGGTACTAAGCATCATACACTGCTCTATCAATGTCCCTGAGTAGGGAAAAACTCTCACTGCCCATTGTTGGAATCAGGTGATAGAAAATTACATAAAAGTCAGTTGGCATGTACCTATGTACACCTATATGTATGTTCAGACGAATATATGTAGGTGTGGCCAGTGGCCATGGGTATAGGGATGATCCAGCATACGGCTGCAAGTAGCCATACTTGAAACTTATAAGTTTCAACAGTGGCTCATGCATATGTCTTTTTTGTGTGTGTATGCGCTGAGAGCCTTTCAACTCCAACAAATCTTGTTCAACACATTAGGCAACCTTGTCTAATACAACTGTGATTAGTGTGCGGATGCATAACAAGTACAAAAGCATAAGGCAATGAGAATCAAGCTGCATGTACACATTTTCACAAATGCCCATATAGCTTCTAATGATGAGTCGGAATATCATAGCTGAACCATCCATGAGGTCACATTGGAGCCTATGGAGGGTTAGAAAGGAATAGAGTAAATGAAATGGCACATACAGATAACCAGTGTCACATACACGTGCACGCACACACACACACACACACACACACACACACACACACACACACACACAAACACACACAAACACACACACACAAGCATAAATGGACCCCTATATCTAGTGAATTAACATAGTCCCATGAGAAGGGTGGCATGTGTGTGAAGAAGGGTGCATGGATGACAAACACAGACTATGATGTCATATACAAAATATGTTGTGTGAGAGATTCTCAAGTGAATTTGTAATTTGTGCATCATGAATTAAATAATAGTTTATTTTAGCTAAACCTCAATGACCTAGCATTGTTTAATTCCTTCATGATTAAATAAAGCTATGAGTTCATAATATGCTTTGATAATATCATCAGTGTTTTGTGCAGGTGAATAAATGTTAATCTGCAGCAACTAATCAATCATGTGCACTTTGTGCCACTACAAGTTTAAGTTAAGTTCCAGAAACCCGACCCACATGGAGTGAGCATATCATTGAGCAATTCACTGCGTAAAAAAATGTGTTTGCGCATGTAGTAAACACTACGTAAACATAATGTAAAGGTCACGTTTACGTATATTTACTTGTATTTACGACGACGCAAACCTGATGTTTACATGACGGTGTAAATATGGTGAAGGCTGGTTTTACTCATGTTTGCGCATCGCAAAGATGATGTTAAATGTAACAGTTGCAATAGCTTTACACAAGGTATACAAAGGTGTTTTATAAATACACAACATTATGACGTCTATTTTACACCAGGCCTATAGTTTAATAATAACTTTGTTCAGTTAAAAAATTATTAATATCAATACATATACATACATTACATGTACAACGGTCACGATAACTAAAATTAACAGTCAGACACTTTTGCCCATGCAGGGCAGGATGGTGGAGGTTTCGCTGTAGTTCCGCTTGCATGGCGAGGATGGTTCAGCTCCCCACGGCACCCGTTTGCGGCACATTTCAGCTGCTCTTGGTGTTCTTTTTCTTGCTGTTTTGCGATCGAGGGATTGGAACATTTCGTTCACGCTTTGATTTCTTCACGGGAGAGTGTGGATGAGGAGCACCTTTAATCGTTCCCCCATGTGCTCATCCTCACCCGATTCCTCGGCGCTTTCTTCAGAAGACATGTACTCAATTTGAAGAATAGCAGAAAACTTTTCTTTCTGCTCCTGCGTTAAAGTAGTTGAACCCGACAAAGCGACTTTACGAATCTGAAGTTTCTGCATGCCAAATGATTATTGATTAATGATAATATACGCATCGCGATAAATTCTGCATAGTCATAAACGTACGTGGTGCTTTCGCTGAAGTCTTCGTTGTTTTTTTCTCGCGTCTGGAAGTTTGTTGTTTGTTTGCAGACGCGAGCGCCGCTTCAGAGTTGTGAAGTATATCTTGGTGGCTTCTATAAAACATTGTTTGAATATATAAACGTATACTCTCTTGCATGGATAGTGACTTACTTTGGACAACGGAAGCAGGATACTTCTCGTTGACACAGGCTGTTGTGATCTCCGATGTCACCCGCATATTTTCAGGCGAAGAAAAACTGTGCAATTCATGCAAGGTTATGTAAATACATAATTTTGCGTGTATTTTCAAATGCAAATTGCTTACCCTGAACTTGTGTCCCATTGCATAGATGCATCCAGTCTTTCTCGAAGATGCCTCACAACACTGTGAGAAAGGTCAGGAAATTGCTGCTGAAACCTTGTCATGCATTCAGTAGTCAAGTTATCTTTTCCAGCCAGTGGATCTTGACTGAAGTGAGAATCCCGAGTAATAGTTCCTCCATTTTGTTCATAATATGTCATCACTGTCTGCACATCAGGTACAGTGTCTGATGGTAGTTTAACTGCTCGGCTGTTTGAATGAGGCCACTGGGGATCCCTTTGCCTTATAAATAATGGATGATAAGCAAGCCTTATTTCCAGTGTTTAGTAACTTGCTGACTAGGCCAGGGAAAATCTCCTAATGGGGACTTGAAAAGTGAATTGAAACATGGAAAACACATCAAAATGTATCACTGTAGTCCAACATAGCAGCATATATAAGTTAGGGTCATTAAAAAACATTAACAATTCATGTGTACATACATCACATGGTGTCTCTGCAGGATCATATTGCAGTTCCACCTATTCAGTACAGCTGCATGCACAGTGCAAAACAAGGCCACTAACGTTGTTTATGTATGTATATATACATGTAGCAGTATAGAGCCATAATAGCAGCTGGCTGGTGCAGATTGGTTTATTGAGAATTCATTTTTACTTATTGTTGTATAACTATATCACACATGACATGTGCAGGGATTTAATAAATCTCTTCAGTATTAATGTGACTTGCAACATATCAAGCTGTGGTCATTATAAACCAATTCATAGCACCATGTGTACATACATCTACATCACATGGTGTCTGCATGCATGCAGGATCAGATTGCAGTTCCACCTATATGTATACAGTACAGCTGCAAAGTCATATCAAAACTAGGCCACTGAAGTTGCTTATCACATGCAAACATTAAGACTATCATGCACCAGTTGACTTCCTGCCAACATGCATGAAATGAATTTTATTACCAGTTCACAGAACCAGTGGTTTATTTGCATGTACAGCAAACTTAGCATCATCCTCATCCAATGCAAAACTAAAGCGATCATACCTAACAAATCATCTAAAAATAGGTCTATTATAATATTGCTGTATTAAGAACTTCTTATTTTCGTTTCTTAGATACACGTTAGAGAATAATAATGTTAGCAGATTGCAATTCCAGGGAGTGGAGGGGAGGAAGGGAGGGAGGCAAGAGAAGGAAGGGTGGGACGGGAATGAAGGGAGGGGAAGAGAAGAAAAGGAAGGGAAGGAAGGGAGGGGAAGAGAGGGAGGGAGGAGAAAGTGGGGAAAGAAGAAGAAAAGGAGGGAGGGGAAGGAAGGGAGGGAGCAGGGGCTGCTGACTAAATGCACTATGTACTGACCAGTAGGTATGGCCTTTGTTCTACGGGAAGTAAGAGAGTTGTCGTGGTGATGCGGTACTTATAAATGTGAAGAGGGATAGTGATCATTGACTAAATGCACTACTACGTGTACATGCATGCACGCGCACTTACGGTACAACTTCTCCAACGAGTAAAGTAGGCGTATACGTGAAGAGGGCGTGGTGAATGCACTCGTGGCACGTTCTGGTTCTGAGACATCCATTACTCCATCCTCCGTTCAATTATTATTTTATCTCCCTTTTGCATGATTTTGTCCAAAAATTGAACATTTGAAACTTACAATATTATTGTACGCTAGCGCACAGTCCAATATATAGAACACGCAGGTACGCATTAAATTTATGACGGAATGAAAATGAATAATTAGACTACGATGCAAAATAATCGTGTTCTAAGTATTTGATAATTAAGAATTTGAAATGGCCGAAATATACACGGACCGAGAACACATGTGTTATACACAATTATTGAACACAGTAACTGTACACAAGTCTGGTGTACATTCAATATTTTACATTTTACGTGTAGGCTTAAATATTGCTTACAATTGATTAATTGAACCGTTTATAGTAATTTGTTACAATTCATTAACAATTGGTGAACACTCACAAATTGTGTGTGCAATTTTTATAGGCAAAAGAATTTATTTTTAGGCCATGTTTACCAATAGTTCACAAATTGTTGTGTGTTCACCAAGTACATGTACATGTACATGATGAGGCTGAATGCAATACGTTACAGTACATGACTGTATAGGTTAATAATTTTAATGTTCAGTGATTTGTACTGTGGTCAGCAATTGTGTAAACTATGTATTTACCAATAGAGTAGGCATACATGTACATGTACATGTAGAAGCAATAATTTTGCACAATTGGAGAACTGTATCATGGATCAGTGTATTTATAGAGTGTGCACAGTGTCTCTCATCCTGTTCAGCCATAAGGACTCATTGTTGATGTTCACCTGTTATTGCAGTTTCTTACATTTGTATTATCCACTATAATATTAGTTTCGGTTGGATCTTAGGAATAAATCCTTGTTGGGAATTGGTGATAGATTTTAGAATAAAATTGTTCATCTTTATTTTGTAAACTTTAATACAACATGCATAGTATATTATTTAATTGGTGAACCCAAACACATTATAGTTGTTACAATTGATGAACACGTCCAATGATATCAACACAACAGGACAATAATTGTCAAACCTTATTCCTTCCTTTGATCTACACCGATTATATGTTCTCTGCGATTATACAATTTTAGTAACTTGCGTCACAGAGCAATCCGCCATTTTGTTATACAAATGATGCTGTAACAAGTGTAATGTTATAACGGTTGGAAATGGGATTACACAGAAACAACAGCTCTACACAACACAACACACTGTCTATATATATAGTCACAGATAATGTTCTGAAGAGTTCAAGAATGTTCTGGCCAGGCTTCATCCTGCATGACCTTTAATTAACAGTAGAGGTGTTAACATGACCCTTGTTACATACCTCCCCCCTTCAAGCCCTTGTGTCCCTGCAAGGCTAATGGCCATCATCTCTATATCTCAATGGTGGTTGGCGGTTTCTAGGGGGGATTTCTTCTGAATTGCTGTGGTGGTGCTGGATCAGGTTCAACATCCATATATTGATCTTCAGGGCCTTGCAAGTCACTTTTGTAACCTTCTTGCAGGCAGATCAGGGTTGCTACAACAAAGTTTCAGCCTATTTCTATGAACATTTTGGGACTTAATTCCACCAATGATTTATATTTTGTCATTTACAGTGCTCAGTTTGCCAACAACTTTATAAGGTCCTAGCCATAGGAATGCCAATTTACTGGTCTTACCAGTTTCATACAACCACACCCTATCCCCTATCTGCAACTGGCCTTCCCCAGTGTTTAGCTTGTCAGCTTCTTGCTTTTGGCATTGGTGTGCAACATCAAGGTGTTTACGTACTGAAGAAAATGCAGCTCGAAGGGACTGTTACACCCTTTGGACATAGTCTGGCAACTCTCGTTTCCTCTCTCCTTGTCCCAACATCACATCAACTGGCAGGATTGGTGTGAGCAACAGGGTTGTTCCTTTCTGGCAACGGTCACACTGTTGGATAGCATTCTTGACATCGATATCATGCACACTTAGGCCAGTAGAAACACTCTCTGAGTTTTTCTAGTGTTTTGTGAATAGACTTGTCATGCAACTGCTCTATGACAAGTGGCCGTAGGGTGGCTGGAACTATTACTTGAGGGTGATGGCGACCTTTGATCGAGTGACGACGTAAAACTCCCTTTTCGAGAGAGTACTTGCATCTCCTTTTCTTATCGGTTGACTCACCCCTTTTGAGTGCCTCAATGATCTGAGAAGTGTAAACATCTCGGGCCTGTTCCTGCTGCAATTTTTTTGTGCCTCCAATGCAGGTAATGCCACACACCTTATTCAGACTGCGGGACATCCCACCAATGTAACAGGTATGATGTCATAACGGTTGGAAATGGAAAGCAACAGCTCATCCAGCACGACCTTTAATTAACAGTAGAGGTGTTAACATGACCTTTGTTACAACGCAACCAATAAATAGCGCCACTTATAGAATCGCAACGCCTGCTTGCTGTTCAACTGATGTCAGTCTGGACAAGGTACAGGTTTAACTCAAAGATTTTTGTAGGGCACTCTTTTTGTCCGCCCATTTCTTTATGTATATTTGTGTTGCGAAGGTCATTGTTTGACCTCTTTGTTTTCCTCTCTTGTTCCAGTTCTCGTCACCTTTAATTGTTCCCGCATGGCAGAATTAAAATTATTGGAGACGTCCTTTCCTAGAGACGAGTGTGTCTTGGATGAAACTCGACGCGCTTTCGTACGCGAACAAGCTTCTGTCGTTTCTGATGAAAGGTGAACTAAATAAGCGAAACCGTTTTCGACGCCTCCTACTTGGCTGCAAAGCTGTCGGCAAAACTACTTTACTGAAGAGTTTGCTTAAAGCAGCTAATACGGCATACCCTGAACTAAGCACTCTTTATGTGTCCTACGCCGATACAAAGGTGCGTCTTGGAAGAATTATTTGCCACCATCTATGAAAGTCCGGCATCAGACCAAATATCTCAGAATTCCTAGAAGAGGCTTGTGTGGACGAACCAACCTGTAACATCATCCTACAGCAGCAGCTGGAC
The DNA here is from genome assembly GCA_963681505.1 of Eunapius fragilis. Classification (NCBI taxonomy): domain Eukaryota; kingdom Metazoa; phylum Porifera; class Demospongiae; order Spongillida; family Spongillidae; genus Eunapius; species Eunapius fragilis. The sequence continues at coordinate 5,590,680 of OY811972.1, read as the reverse complement.
TTGTACGACCTCCTCCTCCACGATGAAGGCTATTTCCGTGGTTGCGGCATTGTACCAGGCATGGCGGGGCGAATTGTTTCTGCAGCGAGCCAACCTCCGCTTTTTACGCGCCTAAGCGTGCTTCTTCAGAGCGCAGACAAAAAACTTTTCCTGGTTGTCGATGAATTTAACGATGTTTACATGGGTGCGTTTCCAGAAGGGCGCCTTAATTACCATTGATGATATACTTGCCCTTGGCGAGGATGTAAATGGCCGAATCAACTGCATTATCAGCGGCAGCAGCACTCGTTTGCGTCAACTGGCCTTTGCCAAGCTACCAAATGAACTCAAATCAAACTATCCTAATTACACCGGTGTTGACCTGAACAGCACCAAGTACCAACCTCGCTGGATCTACCCTTTTCTTGATGTGGACTCCTTTTAATGTCTTTATCGGACCATAAATCACATGCCTAATAATTATGTGCCTTCAGAAAAGGAGACAGATGCTCTCTCAGAGTTGTTCATCAAAACAGGTGGCTCACCTGGAGTTCTCTCTGAGTGTTTGCAGAACAGGGAGTCGTCGACCTATCATGTTTCAGCCAAATCAGTCAAGTTTGACCCTGAACCTGATGAGAGAGCACAAGTGCTTCAAGCTATATATGAGGCACTCCCACAGTGTACTGACAATCTCAATCATCTCACTTTTGCTGCTGCTGCTACAACACATTTGATTCCAACGCACCTTGCAAAAAGCCTTGCTGACCATCCAGAGAGCATTTTGAATGACATGGCTGATGCTGGCCTCATTAGGTACATCACATGTACAGATGATCCAACTTTGAAAAGAATTGGGTTTGGCAGTCCCCTGGTTTATTTACAGTGGCTATGCAAGGTAAACTGATTGTGACTTCCTTTGAGGCTGCTGCTCTTTACATGCCATCTGGCCATAAGATGGGAGTAGTTGCAGAAAATGTGACATGTCGGTTTCTGGCCAAAGCATTTGAAAAAATCGCCAAAGTTCCAAATCCAGTTAAGTTCTCTGAGATATCCCTACTAAATCTCAACAAAGAGGGTGATGAACATCCTGTGTCCTTTGACCAATATGTGATGTACATGGAGCTCATGCATGGCCGAGATGCCTTTGGTGCTGATGCTGTTGTCCTTATACCAGACGACCACAAGTCCAGCATTGCTTATCGTGTCCAAGTGAAGCTTGGCACCTCTACTATTTTCACAGAAGCCGAAAAAGGAGTTAAGCAGGACAGTGCTGAAGACATTGCCGCAAAATTCTTCAGCCGAGAGAAACTGGCATTGGAAGCATACCAGCGAAGTGGTATCCCCTTGTCCAACTCGTTCAGATACCTGGCCACAACACGAAGCATCACACCTGCAGCACTGGAATACTTTAAGCATAAGAATATTTCTGTTTTGGACGAAGAATTTCTTTTTGAACATGTCTGGCCCAAAGAATTTAAATGTCTTAAGGCCCTTTGTTGATCTTTGATTCTGATGTCAGTATTAGTATTGTGTATATGGTATGAATGTGTGTACATGTTACTGTGTCAATGCCTGCTTGATTTGGCATTATATGTGCATGTGAAAACCGCGCGTTGATTTGTAGTAATGTTGATTGATCACTGATATATAACCTGAGCCACATACGATGCAAATCAATCTGGGGCAAACAATACGCATGTGTAATAGAGGTCTTTATTCCTTTAGGAACCATTATGCATTTGATACCTTTGCAAGGACAATTATTGATTTATGGGTTCACCAAAATCTATATGTTAACTACAGGCATGCGCTCACACACACACACACACACACACACACACACACACACACACACACACACACACACACACACACACACACACACACACACACACACACACACACAGGCCCGAGTGGACCGATTTCATACGAATGATTTCTCGGTCCCGGAGGATAATTTGTATGCGTACGGGGTAATTCGAGATCTACATCGGGCGCGAACATGCAATTTTGTACGAGACCGAGCAACACACCCGTGGGATCGTGACCATTCTCCTGCTCCCTCACACACTTTAAAACAATGGCTGATATAAATGATGAGCTGCAAATATATGGTTGCATGGGCGGCCAATTCACCACCCTGCTGGGCTACCTGGTTACAAAGATTGCTCCCGGTCAAACATGGCCTCCCATGCTTCCTACCATCCTGTAGACACATTGACCCACTGGTATACAGCATACAATTACGCATTCGTTAACTTAGCTAGTGTTGCCTAAAGTACCCACTGGTCAACAGTGACGCATGCGATAACACATAACCCTGGCATACACACCCCCATTCCTGTCCTCCTCACTTATCTTACCCACCTGTTAAGCCATGCCATGCATCATTAATATCTTACATACGTACCAACGCTTATAGTTCAAGTGGTAAACGTCCATAATGCTCTACGTTCGAATTCACATAGTAGGCATACAGCGGTTCAAATTATTCATATCAAAGTTATACATGTAAGTTATTTAGATTTGAATGCGTTGCATAATTCATTGCGGTGTGCGTATACGTGATATTTCGAGAATACGCACAATGAATAATTGTCGCCTAGGGATTCTTGAAATATACTAGGTGGATATTCGAAATATACACTACCCTTGGTATATTGATGGTATACGCGAAATATACGCAAAAATATACGCTAGCGTATACTAGGTTTTTTGCACAGTGAAATGTTCATGTAAAATATTTTATGCACATCATACTTGTAAATAACATGTACTTCAGTTCTCTAAAGTATGAATAATACATTTGAGAACATGAATAAGGCAATGGTTTTCAATAATACAATTTGTTAGACTGTGTTCGTCCATTATTAGGTCAATAAGTTATCACTTGTATACAGCAGCTAGCTTTGCAACCAACTAGGTGGGAGAATGGTTTTATCTACAATGTGGAACTCTACTAGCTTGTGATCATGCATGTGTTGTATTAAAGTTTACAAAATAAAGATGAACAAATTGATTCTAAAATCTATCACCATCCCAACAAGGATTTATTTCCAAGATCTAACAGAAACTAAATGTAAAAAACTGCAATAACAGGTGAACATCAACAATGAGTCCTTATGGCTGAACAGGATGAGAGACACTGTGCAAACTCTATAAATACACTGATCCATGATAGAAACCAGTACACTTATCTGTTATCTTATGTGATGTCATTGTGATTGCAAAAAGTATGAAAGAGCAAGTGACTCACAATGCTGAGCACATGTCTTGATGATTGCAAACATTCATAGCTAGTTGCCAGCAATGTTTTGTATTGTTCCACTTCTTTAGATATTGCGGGTGTATATGATTTTAATTATTTAAATACGTAAAAAAAAGATAAGAATCAAACTATCACTATTAATGCGTCAAACTGATACTAAATTGAATTACCATGTCCAGCAATTTCGGACATCCATAGACTTCTGTACATTGAAAACTCATGTAAAGTATTTGATTTTTTAAAAACATGAATGCAGTAGGATTATTTTTCAAAATATAAATCATGCATTCTTTTATTTTTCACTTTCATCTTGCGAGCAGAAGAATCAACAACAAAATTAATTACTTTTGCCAATTATTATTTTGAGCCAATAATGATTAATAACATGCCAATGGTGGGCGCGTCCTTATGGAGCAAGTTATAGCAAGGATTATTAACAATTACAGGTTAATAATCCTTGGTTATAGGTGCTGGTGAGTGTGAGTGGGAGGAGCGTGTCGTTTTCTAATAAATGCTCGTAATGTGCGTCTGGTTCAAAACGTTTGAAAATTTCTTTCATCGGCATACCTAAATCGACGAACATGCACTCGGCGTGTATCAACCTGTTGTTCTCGCGTAAGTTAACAGTCTGTTGCTATATCGCGCATGACAAGTACACCACGCGCGCGCACACAAACATTCACACATACGACCAGATCTTTTTCCTGGGTGTATATTAGGAAGAATCTCTTTTCTTTAGCTGATGCAGATTAACCGGTTGGATTGGTCTGTATCTCTAGCCGCTAGTCATTTATGTCATCTGGGTGTGGTCTATAGCCTGGGCAGAAATGTGTGTGTATGTATGTGTGTGTGTGTGTGTGTGTGTGTGTGTGTGTGTGTGTGTGTGTGTGTTTGTGTGTATGTGTGTGTGTGTGTTTGTGTGTATATATGTGTGTGTGCACTTTTTCCTAGGATGTATTAGGAGAATCTCTTTATGTAATCGGTTGGGTTGGTCTATGCGGACTATGCCCTGGGCAAGAAGGAGTTTTAAAAATACTACCGTAAAGTACCACGAATAAGCTCCCCCCCCCTCCCCCCCGCCCCCAACCTGAGAACTTACAAAAAGTTGTGTGTCATCTGGGTGTGGTCTGTACCCTACGCAAGAATTTGTGTGTGTGCGTGTGTGTTTCTGTGTACACACACACACACACACACACACACACACACACACACACACACACACACACACACACACACACACACACACACACACACACACACATACTCCCAGCTCTTTTTCCTAGGGTGTATATAAATCTTTTTAGCTGAAACCTGTTGGGTTGATCTGTACCCTGAGCAAGAATGGGTTAAATATCTCTAGCTGCTAGTCAGTTGTGTCATGTGGGTGTGGCCTTTTACCTAGGCAAGAATGGGTTAATGTTTAAATCTCTCAAGCTTCATGCATGCATGCTAGGCAGTTGGTCTGGGCAAGAATGATTCTCTAGTCGTTTTAATGTCTGGGTGTGGCCTGTACCCCAGAAAGGGCCGCTGGTCATTTTAATACCTGGGTGTGGTTTGTACACACACACACACACACACACACTCACACACACATGCTCTCCCAGCTATGGGGTGCTTTGTTCATATCCAAAGCCTATGTACGTATGTACATATGTGGTCATGTATTTGTCTGTTCCAGCTG